>JAQFZP010001106.1:0-22459 GCA_034695745.1 Geophilus truncorum | reverse complement strand
TTAAATGCTAAAAAAATAAAAAGTACCGTAAAAATTAAAATAAATATTTGTGTTGAAAATTAAAAAAAATTAGTTTTTGTGCAATTTTACAATAAATTTTATCAATTTTACATAAAATTTTACAATAAAATTAATTTTGATTTTTTTTAATTATTTTTTTATTATTTAAAAAAAGCCAAGCGAGAGGTCGATTGCCATGCCCTCCATTTTGAAAGTTGGTGTCGGTACCTCTAAAAGGAGAAAAAAGGAAAAACGGAAAAGCATTGGGTATCGGGCACCGGCCAGACGCTCCTTTGGTGTACCATAGCTAAACGAAGCAAGTTGGGGGTTACGAAACTGCCATTTTCTTAGATCTAACTAGGGTAGGAGATTTCTGACCAATGCATAATTAATTGATAATTAAATTGTGAGTAAAATCTGTTATTCTAACTAGGCAGATCTATTTACTGGTAAGCAAAATATTTTGTATTTTAGGATTTGATTGACCTACAAACCCTGCGTTCACGAGCTCACAGCAAGCGGGTGTAAGAACAAGACCCCTTGGGGCATTGAGGGTCTTGTTGTGAATGAGGAAGGCGCCTTTTTTTAATCATTCACATAGTTTGAACTATTAGTGTAGAGTGAATGAAAGTTTTAAATATTTTGAGAAAAATTTGAATTTTTTGTTTTTATAAACAATTATAAATTTATTACAGTATAATATTTTTGAATTTTTTTTTAAATTTGAAATTCAAGTTAACAACACTTTTGTACATTTAATAACTAGATAATGATTATGTTAATATTTGGTTTTAATTACTCGAGTTATTCAGTAGCCTATGAAAGCTAGCACCTTGTTTTTTGTTGACAACAACCACAATAAGTAAAAAGAGTTCAACTGGTGTTTTCAAGAATGTTATCAAAACTTAAAAATTTCAGGGCACTCAACCCAAAAGTCGATGTAAAGCTCTACAAAATTTCAAGATTCTACTCAAACCGGAAGTTCCTCTTTAATTCCGTCGAAACTACAGTGAAGTGTGAAAAAAGCTCCAAATCTAATTCAGCTGCACGTAAGACATTAAATAAACACATGTAAATGAATAAAGTTTAACCAACTCCCTATCAACCATCCCGTTTGCATATCAATTCCATTTTTTCTTCAAAATTTACATTTTTTATGGCTTGCGCGCGAACCGCCTTAACACTTTAAAACTGGTAAAACAAATGTGACACCTCATTTTTCAAAGCTTGCAACATTTCTATTGCATTATTATAAAACGTTAGCTACGACGTTAATTAACCAACAGATATAAAGAGCAAAGATGACGACCTGTGTACTTGACGGAACAGTGTAAACAATCGCTGACAGCATTATACGAGATGCCATAAGTAATAAAAGCACAGCGCCTTTTGTTTATATTAAAAAAGCGGCTTGCAATTTGCGAATATTGCGCCTGCGCAAACAAACGGCGCCACGACGTGGCACGACGTGGCAATTTAGTACTCTTGAATTTCCTACTGTAAATTATAAATTATTACCTTTTTTGTTAAAATGAATTTTACCTGCTGCAATCAATAATACATGCAATGTAGGTAAGAGTTCATTAGACTTGCTCGTGTCTTGCTCGAGTAGAAAGTAATAATTTACTTGAAAAGAGGGAGTTTGGCGTTTGCCTGTGTAGGCAATGTTCCAACAGGAGGCAGAAAAAAAACTGATATTATTTCAAGTCACGCTCCTACTTCTGGTACAGGTACAGTAGAAAAGTCATGTGACTAGGAAAATTATGCTTGTATGTATCTAGTTCAGATGATATTAAAAAGAAAAAACTTCAATTAAAAAGTTGTCGAGCATGATCCAGTTAGTGCTTAGAAAAGTTGTTTCTGAACGGATTCTGCGCAGAAAAAGTGAGAACATTCCAAACTAAATGAAATTTTTCATCAAAAATAAATTAATGCATCTCAAAGAGCTGCATCATGGAAGATTTTTGCGTGATGGCGATATTTTGTTTGGGCGAATAAAATTCTTTCTGTGGTCGTTAAGAAGTGAAAGCAGGAGCCGCAACCTTACGTAAAAAAAAAAAAGAGATTACATGCGCACAGTGTGTGATGATTAGGAAGCCATGCTCATGAAAAATTTATCTTAAAAGTCCTAGTCACTTGAAAACTAACGAGTATTTTAAAGCAAATTTTTATCTTTCTAATGATATCATCAAGGGAGTCCTTGCAACTAATAGACAGACAGGATTCAAAGTTTTCGACTGAAACAAACACAAATACAGTGGAACCCGTTTATAACGTACTCGGTTATAGCGAGATCCTTTGATAAACCCTGTTATAACGTAACTTTTTTGTTACTCGGTTATAACGTCATTTTCAAACCGGTCCCTTGAGAAACGTTATAAACGGGTTCCATTGTAGTACCGTATTTACTCATGTATAATGCGATAACGTGTATAATGCGACCCCCCTTTCTGCAGTAAAAATCTATATTATTATGTCAAACCTTTTACAGATTTTTGTACAAAATTTCTCGCATTATACACGATTAAATACAGTAAATAGATAAGATTTAACCTTTGTTTACCCGTTACAGTAGTCCCCCCTTATCCATGAGAGATTTGTTCCAAGACCCTCAGTGGATAACCTGAAATAGTATCGAACCCTACATACCGTATTTCTCGATTTAAAAGCGCACCTCGAAATAGACGCCCGGTCGAAATAGAAACGCAAATTTCGAGACTGACGAAATAAAATAAATACAAGCCCACTTTCCCCTAAATAGAAGTGCACCCTTAAGATTTTTCGTTCGTTAAGACGTAAAATAACATCAATAAATGCTAAAATTATCATGAATTATTAGAAAATAAGATTTATTGAAATTGACGTGAATTAATAAAAACGCGTGCCTCTAATTCGAGAAATACGATATACCTTTATTTAAGGTTGACTAACTTGTAAGATATTAAATTAAATAGTGTTTATCAAGCAACAATTATAAATATATAATTAAAATAATTAAATAATAAATAAATATTTATAATTTATATATTTATTGTTTAGCTTTTTCTTAATAATAAGTACTAAAGTATAGTGTAATTTTTTTCTAATTATCTCTGCTTGATTTACCTTGTTTACAACAATGACATTATAATATTTACCAATAGTAGAAGGTTTTTACTTATTTGCATGTTTACCTGATTTGGCTTTAAATTTTAAGCGTTCATCCGCAATATTCGACTCGGTGCGCAATAAATAAACAATTCCTAAGGTTTTCTGGGATACGAACAGTCACGTTATGTTTTCCTGACTCAATTTTATTTCGCTTCCGGCCTACAGGTAATGACGCCAATAAAAATGCAGCGGATACCTCCTATCCATTAATTCGTACTAACTTGTAATATATAGCTTTATTTATAAATCCCTAATGCTTTTGATGTTACATACATCTACTACTGTGATTACCGATTAATATTTGCTGAAATTATGTTGTTTACTCGCACATATTTACCAGCGCTCGCAGCGGTAACATCGAAAGCGAATCCATTTGCTGACAACATTTTAAGCGAAATTAATGCAACTCACAAGTCAGATCAGTAAATATGTATAAATCTGTACTATTCTTTTAAAGAAACTTTAGATAAAAAATGTTTACCCGTAGAATCTTGAAATAGAATTAAATTGATAACGCATTACTCGTGCAAAGTCTTGGACATTAAAAATTCAAATCGTAAGTAGAAAAATTAGATCATAGTTAATTTCCGATTTTGATAAAATCAGGAGCTTTTGGTGTTTAATCGCTTGTCTACTACGATCGTCGCAGTCATTTGCTTCCTTTTTGCCAATCTCGAATAATGAGCATCAAGCTCAGCTCAGATGTGGTATACTGGTATCCACTTAAAATTCCAAAATTAATATTCATAAATGTTCATGTAGTCCTTAAATTATTTATCGATAATTACTCATTTATGACACACTCTTATTGCGCAGTGTTTTGCTAAGACTGCTCGTTCCAGGAAACATGAAAATGAGGTAAAATCGTTCAATGTGAAGGATCTAGTTTCTTTTTCAATGTTTTTATTAGATCCTTCAGAAACCTTGAAATTTGCATTCGGTAGCACAACCGTAAGATTTGAAACATAACGACAATTCAAAAGCGGCGTTTTGCAATAAATGGAACTTTCTTACGTCTTTTCTTAGACTTCTTCCTATGAACTTTCCCTGAATTTATGATCATTTTAAACTTTTTTTTACACAATTATACCAACCGCACAAATTCTAAAACAATCATTAGGTGCCAATTAAAACGGTAAAATTATCTAAAACTAAAAAAGTTCAAATCAGCTCGCGGTGTCACTTGATTAACTTACAATATTTTATTTTTTGAATGCAGCTATAATAACGCTTTTCAAGAAATATTAATAATACTCCAATAGACGACTGATCATATTTTAAGCTATTTCTCCTCTCAGTTCCTTCCGATTACTTAGATATTGATTTTCTTTCACCCTTAGGAAAATTGTATTATTTTTATTTAAAAAAAGAAAAAAAAAATTGTTTCTTCTTTTCTTTTCTTTCGCTTTCGCTAAGTTTGCAAAATCATTAAGTGTACGCCATAAAAAAAAAACTTGCTCACTAAATTGTAGCAAATAGTCTCTCAAATTGGTCAATTTGATTAAAGGTAAAGGTCAAAGTTATTCTTATCTATTGTTATATTAATGAGTCAAGATAAATTGTGATTGCTTTCACGGCCACGAGGGAGTCAACATTTAGATTGTTTGGTTAATATTGACACAGTTTGTAATATACTAATTGTTTTGCTCAACTCATTAATTAATATTGCTGGTCCATCTCACTTTCCGTGCGACTTTAAACCATTAAACAAAGCGAAATCGCAATTGTATCAATAAAAATAAATATTAATGTTGGCATAACTAACTATTCTGCATCTAAGATCGAATTATGCGAAATCGTAATCTAATTCTGCTTTTATTAATAAACGTAGAATTTAATTAAACTCGCGCCAAGAACTCTTTTGAAATTAAAATTCAATTGCTGAGGAAATATTAAAAAATTTATTAAAGTGCCTTGTCACATTTTAGGCATCGTGATTGTATTTAGATTATAAATGCCGGAGCGTGAAAATGGTGCTCGGGCTCGCAATTTATGTCTATCAGCCAGAACGCCACTTCTTCACTTATTTCCATGGTAACTGTAACAATGCAGTCTGAAAGAGTAAGATTTAGATTTAGATTCTCACTGCATTCGTTGTCAAGTGCGTCGAGAGACACGTGAGATGGAAACCAAAATATCACTGTAATTATATCAAGCAACACGTGCAGGTAACAAGCCGAATGATGGATATTGTAATAATTTTCTTTTCTTTCTGCTTCACTGCGTTTGTGAATGTCTGCGCTTTCACTGTCGCATGTTGTTTTAAAGGTTACCTTTACCACACGTGAAAACTCTCGTTGTCAGTTTTATTACGACGTGTTGGAAGTTTTAGTGTAAAACCCTGTACAGGCAGGTGCGATCTGACCTCGACAGCATAGGAAAACAAAGGCTTTTCCTGACTCGTTGCATTTGTGCATCTGTGTTCCTAATCTTCTGCGCAACTGACGTGACAACAAAATGTTTTCGCCAATAGGTGCTTCGATTGTTTCAAACTCGGTCGTTACGAACTTTGGAAAACTCGTTTTGAGCTCATCACTTAACTGTAAGCTAGCAAATGCATCGTTGACTTTAATTTCTCAATGAGAATTTGAAAAATTAAACTCATACAATATGCATTTCGATTCCTCTCTCTTGAGAAATTAAACCGATATCCACTTTTGATTTGATAAATTTAGATAAACGATAGATTTACTGTCATTTCAAAGTTTCACACGTGATATTTGCACTCATTTTCAATTGTAAATAATTAAAACATGCATTAAAACATGTAAAACCATTAAAACTTTATCTCGCCACATTCACAAACTTTTTACTTCCTTTTAGACCAAAGTTAAAACTTTACTCTTTTAATTGCTCAATTGCAAAAAAAATCAAAAAATCAAGAACTCATAAAATTATTCTAAACTTAAAACCTAAATCTAAGAGCTGTATGAAAGCATGCAAATTCCCCATCACTTTTATTTATTTATTTATTTTTTTTTAATTCAGTTTGCTAAAGCACTTGCTCGAAATTCATGATTTCAATCAGTCCAAGTTTTCTTCAACTTTATTGCATTTAATCAAGCAAACATCACTTGAGGAAAAATCCATGCTGAAATCAATCATCACAGCAGTAAACTACAATTTCCTACTTCTTTTCCAAGAAAGCATTAACGTGAAGCATTGACAAGGTTTAAGAACCTTCACGCACAGCAGAGAAGATGTTATCTCCATTGATTTCTAAAAATCTTCATTTAAATAAATATAATAAAATAAAAAGTAGCAAAAAATCAAAATCCAATTTTTCAAAATTAATCTTAGGTACGATATTAAATAATTTTTAACAAAGTCGTGTAATTTGTCTCCTGGATGATTTAAATCACCCAAGTGACAAATTATGTTAAATATTAAAAGTAAGAAGCAAATTTGTCAACATGATATACTTTTTATGAAATAAACATTTATATTGCACCGTGCAATATAAATTTTTATTTGCACGACAGAAAAAGACTTTTTAATATGAAAAACTGCCAACAGGGTGCAACGAACCCATTTCCAGCAACCAATTGGTTTCTTAAGGTTTATCTTTGTTTGATGGCACTTGCAACTCCCATCTTAAATTGAACCTCAGAGTTTGATCCGAAAACAAACATCTGTATTTAGATTGGTCATTTGGGACTAAGCCCTTCCCTGAATTCAATATTGCTAAACAAATCTATTCCCTTTTCGTGTTTCAATAAAAAAAAATATTTTTTTTTTTTTTTTATTATTTAAAAAAGTATATATTGATTTCGTCTTTCAAAAAAAGGAAAAGAAAACAGGAGTTCTAAACAAGTCATGAAATAATATAGCCTGCTCTTGTTTCCACGCTATTTTTAGCAGCAATATTGACAGGTTAAAATTTGTACAAGATCAACTGCGCTACTATGACATCCTTCGAGTTTTAAAAATTAAAGTGTAGAAAAAAATGAAAAATTAAATAAAAGTCGAAACGAGTTGAATGACCTAAACTTAAGAGTTGACATTTTTAATATTTGTAAACAAGTAATGCAATACTATCACTAATGTACTAAGTTACTCGATTTTCAAACTCATTTCGTTCTAATCAACTCTCGATTTCGTTTTACAAATCAAAAGAAATTGTAAACACGTTCAATGAAAATGTTGAACCGCATTCTCGTTGCAACAAATTGCTGAAAGCTATGCAAGAACTAGCAAAGGCTTCTTTGGAATCTGTCTGTTTACTAGAAAGTTTTTCAACCCCACTGAATAAATAACAATGGCCTATCGGACTCCGATACGGCAAAAGAAAAAAATAACTTTATCCTAATTGCTAGTGCACAAACAGGCTTTGACCAATGGTCAAATCAAACTGTAAATCGATAAAATTCTTCTAAATTGATTAGTGTTTTATTCATGTTCATTTCCTTATACAATGTCTTGCGTTCAATGGATGCACGCAACGTGCGATCAAGCAAAGGAAACCACTCATTGAATTCACTGTTGACGGGAGCCGAACAAGTTATAGAATTGAAAATTTTCAATTTCATTCCGTATTACACCTCAAATTCCCGCCCCAAGAATTTCTTCGTGACCGAAATGTATTTGTACAACTAAACACATAAAAATACAAAATAAAAAAAAAGAAAAAGGAAAAAGAAAGTTTCAAATAAAAAAAAATTAGTCGCGTGCACCATTTTCTTTCTTTTGCCTTGCGGAAACTCGTGTTTGTTTGAATGCTATGCATTAAGCAAATAAATATCAACATTTTTTTTTCCCTCTCTGTTTCGTGTAGGGGAGGGAAAGTAAAGGCAGAAAAGTTGGATTTAAAAAAAAATTATTACAATTTTCAAATAATTTTCAATTAAAACTACCACAACAGTGAGCTGAGTGAAATTACGATGTTTTTCAACCGTTATGAATCTTAACCCTTGTAGTGATTATCTCAAAAGTGATTTATTCCATTAAAGCCAACTAAAAGCTTGCACAACCTAGAGTTAATTTGCACTAAATTTCATATACATGTAATAATCCCTCACGAACTTCGATATTTTAATTTAGTCCCAGCCCCCCTCCCCCTCCCTCTCCCCCCTTTTACTTGCAAGTGCTCGAAATCTACCTCGTAAAAAGTAAATAAAAATTGAAACGATTGAGTAATATTTTCAGGTATTAAAGGCATAAAAATAAAAAACGCGCTTTGTTAAATTCAAATTCCCTTCATTCCTTGTTGTTTTAAAGAAAGTATGACATCAAGTGCATTCCCATAAAATAGCGAATTTTCTCCAATGTTCAACCTTCCCCACTGCACGATGATTTGCACCTTCAACGTCGTAATTTACGCTCACAATGATCCATAAGAAAAATCAAAGCGTATAATTGGATAAGAGGAAGCTATTTTCGAAACCTAACTTAATTTTTCAATTTTTTTTTTTTTTTTTTTTATGATACGCTCCAATGAAATAACCAGTATTTCACCGTTCGACCTGCATTTTGTCCCCAATCTGATTATCGCCAAGAAAAATCATAAATTTAAGTCACACGTACTTAACATTAACGCTCCATTTCCTTAACTACACTAGAATGCAATAAAAAGATTAAAATCACATAAAGCTGACTGAATTTTCATTTCAATTTATTTTTACACGTCTCCTTATAAGTAACAACTATACTCTGAAATCGAACACTTTCCTTCAGTGACAGAAAGGCTGTTTACCAATCATGAAGTGCCATTTTAATTACAGCAAAAGAAAAAAAATAACCATTTCTTGGCGTGTGTAGTTTCAAACTGAACACTTTAAAAGTTTCGAGATCTGAGATCACAGAAACTGATCTGCATGAATTGGTGCTAATCTAACTTGTAAGTCGTTTTGAATTCGAAGTCGTTACTCAAAACATGAAGTCGACAAGAAAATTTAAAATAAGCTTAAATCTGAGATCTTTGCTCCCGCCACGCAGCGAGGCAGAACACTTAATACCTTGGATTTAAATATTAAAATAATCAAAAAAAAAAAAATCATTAGCAACACCTTTGATTCACCTTTAAAAATCTAAACACGTCTTTACTCTGATTTTTGGACGTGGTTAACATCACCCCATCTTCATTTCCCACAATCATTGTCATTTCAACAACTACCAAGCCGTATCCCATTTGCACAGACCACTTCCTACTAAAGTACCGCAACACTAACCTCTTTATCTTAACACTCAAGTTCCCATATTAAACTCCCAATTTAATTTTCAATTTTTATTTTACTGCCCCTTTAAAAAATCCACTTGACACACCTGTTCTGGACGTTGCAAACCGTTATTGAACACAAATATAATATAAAATGTAAAGAAATAAAAAAAAAATTCCTACCTTTTATTAAATCCAAAGATATAAAAACAGAAATTGAGGTGTTGCTCTGCTCAAACAAGACATTGGAATAAGAAAGAAAGAAGAAAGAAGAAAAAAAAGAAAAAAAAAAAAGAAAAAAGTTGCTTCTTTTTCCACTTGAGCTCTCACTTAAAACCAGCTTGTTCGGCTCAAAAGACGCCCACGAATCGAGTCAGGTGAGAGGTAGCATTCCATCGATTATCAACAATACGAATTTAGCAATAAAAACAAAATGCTCACATTCTTTTCCTCTCTTTACGTCATCATTTCACTCAGACAAGTTTTGAAAAAGAAATCACCGCCAGTCTAGTACAAACATGGCATCGTTATTTCAACACGTAACAACATTTCAACAATCCTTCTGGTTAACTTCACGCCCGATTAATTGTTTCGCCTTGCGCAACAATGTTTTTTTTCTTTTTCGTCTCGCGACGAACAACAACTAAACGACAGTTTTTGTCACTTGTTTCGATGCGTTCAGTTCGATTTGCTTGTCCGTTTATGTCATAGCTGACAGACTACAGATGACTCGTGCGAATGACGTGTCGTGTTCTCACCTAAGAAAACGCGTTCGGTGTGCTCGTGGAAAAGCCGGCCGCCCCCGCCGTGAACGCAGCCTCATCTGCGGGAAGATAATACGTCGGTTTCCGTGTGTCGAGAGATGGACGCGGCCACATGGCGCGGGTAGAGCCGGCTTCAATCTTACTCTGCGAAGCTTGTTTACACTCATTCATCAATGCTAGGCACGGATTGGTTGCCCCGTTGTCAAGGAAACGGCGCATCTCCACGGCAACGGCGCTCTCGTGATGTCATCCACGAGATGGAGCTCTTACGCAACGGTAAAAGGTAAGGATTTATCTCCTGCATTGTAATTAATTTCGGTGTTTCGCGTAATTTTGTTCTTGTGTAATATTTTTTCGAAATTTATTTTATATTTCTCGTTTTCTCACCCGTTTCCTCGTTGAATTGATATGTATGGTGAAAGTGTAATGTAAGATACGAGGTATGATGTTAATATTGAATGTATGTTCGTCTGAGGTGATGTGAGAAAAATTGTTATTTACTTTCTTTTGTTTTTCAAAACTGCACTTTTTATTTTATTTGTTAATAAAAAAGTGCTTGGTTACGAGAAAAATGTTGCTTGCGACGCAAATTTAATTATTTGACAACGTTCGCGTGTAAATAGATCGAATCTCGTCTCAAAAATGATAAGTAAGTTAGAAATTTGCAAAAAAAAAATAATAAAAAAATAAATAAATAAAAAACACAAATTAAATTTGCTTAAAACAAAAGTTTCGCGATTACTCACTTTCCTTATTACCCAATTTACAAGTTGCAAACTGCGAAAAATAAATTTAAATCGTCGAGAGCCATACACCTAAGCAGCGCTACCCACTATAATTTACAAACTCCCATATGCTATTTTTATCGAAATTGTTATCTGTGCAACCGGCATGCAGATAACTACGCATTTTCATATTTCGCTAGGGCAGCTCAAAACTTTCAATTCACTATATAACAAACCGGGGTCAGACACGTGTCAAAAACAGGTCCGATTCTTATTTATTTCTCCAAACTCATTCTGCATGAGCTTCAAATACATTTTACTATCGTGCAACCTGTTATTGACAGATGTTAAGATAGCTCGGCTTAGTACATACTCTCAAGTGATACTGCGAAATAAAATTAAACGCAATGGCACATCAACTACGCCCTTGGAGCCTTTTGGGATTTGATTACGTTAATTACCGGTACTAGTTTGAGGAAGACAGGTGCAAATAATCAAAAATTAACCGTATTTTACTCGTATTCTTTTATAAATGTTATCTCTAATACTAATATGTCATTATTTTGCCAAATATTTTACCACCCAACGTTAAAATTTGCCACTAAAAACTAAAATAATGCAAAATTTAAAAATTATTAAAGAATTTTATGTTTTATCGTTTGCATCATTGAGACATTTCAGTTTAAAGTTAGTCGTTTAATCCGTTACGTCACAATGACACTACATTTGATTTTGCAAGATCCGTATTGATACAGGTCGAGCCTCTTAATTTGTAACCGGAATGCTCATACGTGGTCACATCTTGTTAAAGTCGGGTTTAATTGTATTGACGTCATAAAATTTTTTGAAAAACGCAACAAACCCTCATTAAACTGAAAAAGATTTACTTCCTCTTGAAATTTACTGCAAAGAGGTCAACCAGTAATAAGATATGCTTACTTCTATGTTGTCCCAGTTATGAAAACTGGCTATGATAAAGATTTAATTTAACTCAGTAAAATTGTATTTCACAGGCAGAAAGATGTCTGAATTTCCAGGAATGAAGACGACATACGAGATAAAGAACCTCGCTAACATCGCTGTCGAGTTTCTATGACAAAACTTTTAATGATATAGTTTTTTCAACATCAAATTTACACTCTAAATAGCTTTTTTCCTCGAAATTAATCTAAAAATAAGCGACGGTTAGAAAACCTAGGTAACAAACTACATTTACAACCCCTGCAGTTTGCTCCTAATTTAACCTTTCTAGGAAGACATCGAGCGAATTTCGCAAAAACAACAAGAAGGTTTTTTTTGCATCAAATTGCCTCGTTTCTTAACCAAAGGTATCTTAAAACTGCAGAGTCATACATATTAAAAATGTATTACATCGTGGCCGGTTGCATCGCCTGTTCTTAAAGTACCGTAGCTTTTCTCGCACCAAACAAAAAATTCTCATTTTCCCACAATCCCCGACTGTGTTGACCAAGAGGTCATCGTATGTATCTTTACTCATCGGTAAAGGTAAATTTACTGATGAAAGCATAGAAAACATTGTTATTAGGGAGGGAAAAAAATCGTACATGTTGACAAACGTCTTGCAGATATGGATTTGAATTTGCCAACGGTCCAATAAAGGTCAAGTGCATTGAACTATTTTATTGTTTTTATGAACGTAGACAACTGTGGGCGGCTCGTAAAGTCGTTTGTTCATGTGTAAACATGTTTACACTCGTGTAATCGGCAATTTGCACTGGTTTTTACATGCAAATTACGCAAATCCGTGCAAACTGCTTAGGAACCCGTTTCACGTGATGGAGAAAATTTCACTATTCAAGGTCTAATCACAAGTCCATTTCAAAGAACGAGTATACTCCACAGACATTTTTAATATACAGTACCATCTTTCACGCACACAACATTTGACCTCTATTTTCAATTCGACTTCGTGGATGATGAAAACTTACTTTTCAACCGACACATCAACCCACTAACTCAAAATTCATAATCCCTTATGAAAAAATTAATTAAAATTAAAATATTAGCAATAAAACCTCCATAGAAGCATAAAACATATCCCCATTCCTCTTTATCTCT
Organism: Geophilus truncorum; assembly: GCA_034695745.1. NCBI lineage: Eukaryota > Metazoa > Arthropoda > Chilopoda > Geophilomorpha > Geophilidae > Geophilus > Geophilus truncorum. Next base: position 9,587 of record JAQFZP010001106.1, on the reverse strand, counting down.
ATTCCCTCCCGCGTTCGCCGCCATTAATAATTTTACAATCACATATAAACCTTTAATCACACACATTTCCATAAAACCCATTAAAAAGCCATTGCAGCTATAAACAATTAGTTAGAAACTTTTTTAAGTGTCCTTAAAACTTTCAAGCACCCTATTCAATGTGTACTGATCCATTTTCTAATAAATTGTCACGTTTTTTTTTATAAAATTAAACGATATTGGATGAAACGAGTGGGGGAGAAAACTAGAGATCAAGTCCCTGGTTTCATTTATTAAAAAATTGTCGTGCTTGCACAAGAGGAAAAGATGACTCCAATGTTAATTAAATATCAAGGTTAATTCCTATTTCTAGTATCTCCTATTTTTAATAACGTCTCTGTCTTAATTAAATGTTATTTATAGTCAAGAAACTCCTCCAATTAGTAATGGTCATTTAAAAAATAAAAAACAACCATCAGATATCTTTGTCTCGACAAATGTGTAGTTGAAATTGATTTTTGTTGTCAGTAACTTAAAAAAAAAAAAAAAAAAAAAAAGGAAGGAAAAAAAAAAAAAAAAAAGCACTTTGAGAGTATTTTCTTCTCGTAGAGAACTGTTATTTTTATAAAAATTGATTTTGAAAATTGTTATTTGAAAAGGATTACTCAATTCAACAATTTTTTCATGAGGATGTTATTTACTTTTAATTAAGTCCATTACTTGTATTGTTACTTGTACAGTTAGTTGTAAATGTAATGCGTGTTATTTAGTCATCAATAAAATGGCACATTTGTTATAATAAAAATGGGACGTTGTGGTATTTTCACGTAATGCCTTGCTCATTAAAGTTGCAAATGCCTAAGATTTCTTTTTTGTGACCAGAAATTCCAAAACGAAAATCGAAACCCAAATTTGCATGGGTATTCTAATTCAGTATGTAAATCCCGGTTTCGCTCGTCGGAAGTCTAAGTAGGGAAGAAAAACCTCCTGTGATGAAAGAGCTTATGGACCCCTAAGTTTGTGCCCAAATCATATTTGTCTAGCGTAAACATAAATATAAATATAGTGCATGATTCACCTGAAGATAATATAATGCTTAATAGTAGTGCGCAAAGCATAAAGTTAAAGGAAAATTGAAGCGCTACTTAAAAAAAAAAAGACACAATGGCGTCATGATGCAATGGATGATGAAGAAAGCAACCACTAAAAATCATGTTTAGAATCGAGTAGCAAAACAAATACAGGTAACAAAATTGAAAGTTGCGATGTTGCCAGTGAGAAATAAAATTATCTTACTTGTTAGATCTTTATTTACTTTTGCTAACAATCACAATAGGTGGCGAGACAACACCTTCGTTTAATAGTACTGCTTCCAGCAATTTAATAATAAAATTTTTAAAGTGGTTAACAAAATAAATTTTAAGTAAATATTATTTTAAACAAAAAAATTAAAATTTATCCCTGCAGCTAGTGGCTAAACGTGTCCAGTAGGGTCTTAGAATATAGATTTTATAATTTAATTAAGTCAGGAATCTGCAAATTACGCAAGGAATTTCGTTTGAAATTGACAGAAGTGCAATAAGGAACTTCTACAGCTCATTTGGGCTCACTTGCAATTGATCTAGAGACAACTTATCTAAGTATCGGATACTTGACTAAATAAACCTTCACACAACTTGTAGATTTCAGTGAACTCTTCTTTAAGTAGCGATAGATTGTACAACGAAAATAAATCAAATCTTTTTTCTTTCTTTTTTTCGTGATTACCAACGAATTAAAACTGTAATAATGTAACGAATTTTTATTTAACCTTCTTATGTCATTCACAATTCTCAAGTTGATTAACTGCATTTCCATCACCTTTTATTTTTAACAACCAATATAGATAGATGTATGCTTGGCAACAAATCTTCTTTTTCACCTCTCTAACCCTTTTTCATTCTTCACCGACCCCCAAAAAAAAAAAAAAAATGAAAAGAGAACACTTGCTTGGTTTCCTTTCATTTCTTTTCTTTCCATTCACTTCCTCCGCTTCACTTTCACACTACACTAAAACACGTCAAGCAATTCAACAGTGGAAACAAATCAAAATCAATCGAGTAGAAAAATTCAAACTATTTTACATCAAACGTCAAAACGATCTTAAACATCCTTAACTATAACAAACACAAATAGTCTACTATAAACGAGGTAAAATATTAATCAAAAATTTTACATTTTACAATATCTGAAAAATATTGCAACAAATTTTACCGCATCTTTGACGAGAACATTCTGTCGGTTGCTCAACTCTCCTAACCACAACAACAAATTTTTAATTATAAAAATAAAGTGTTGACACTTGGTGCAAATAGAGTAGTAAAAATATTATGCAAACAGAATGCCAGGGGCTTTAAAATAATTAGATTAAAAATAGAAAACAAACTCGTTATCACTTAACGTGATGACGTCATGAGATTATAAAAAGAAATTAGAAAAAGACCCAACTCCCACGCACAAACATAACCTCAACAGCTGTTGTAATTCGGGCTACAAATAGAACAATCCCATTCATCAGGAGAATACAACCCCTTAGGCCACAAACAGTCGAATAAGTAGAGTCTAAAACTAACTGCCATTTACTTAAACCCAATTCATTCGTCTTGCAGTCTATCAATTAAAAGCTGAATCCACTACTCAGTGGTTCTTTTGTTTATTTGTTTGCGTTTTTCTTTTTTGCTGGATTAAGTTTGAGAACAATACTGTACAATTATCTGTCTGAGTTCAGTTTGGCTTTGAGAAATCTTCCATTAGTGGAAATGGCAAGCTTTGCACACATGAATGAGGTTGCTTATGGGTTTTTCTAAGCTTGCCTTTGACATGACCGCAAGTTAATACGAAACAACAATGCGGCACAATCAATAGAGCTAGAAATCTGGTTTCGCTATTGTCCACTTCAATTCTTGGCGAACATTGAACCCAACATAATCAAAGTTGATTGGTAAAAATTATTTTATTCCACCTTAATGTTTGGTTCACACAACGATGGAAAACAGAATTTCGTCTTTTCTTTTTTTCGTGTATGATGTCATTTCCTGTAAATTAATCAGAAAACTGAAAACAGAAAAAGTAGAATTTATGTTGGGTTCATACTACGAAGGAAAACCCAAACAGGAAACAGAATCAAAATCAAAAAAATTATTCTTCTGTCGTCAGTTCACAGTATGATAGAAAACTCTCTAAAAAGGTATATAAACTGACCATAATGCTTATTCACAGTCACAATAGAAACGGGTTGTGCCAGTAACCTTTGCCACTGAAGTTATAAGACGAAATTCACAGGATTGACTGCTTTATAAAATGCTATTTTCTGTTCACCTTACAGGAAGTGACATCAATCACTACGTAATAAAAGTATATGACGTTTGGGTCTAATGTGACACTGGCTAATCAATGGGCATGATGGGTATTGTTTCTGCCTTTTCTATTGGGTTTTCTTTTCTGTCCACCGTGTAAACTGACGACAGAAAACGTAATGTTTTATGTTCATATTTTTCAATCTTAAGTATCATTTCTCTTCCTCCTCCTATTTTTCAGTTCAACGGAAAATATTTTTCTGTTTTCTGTCAGTGTAAACCAAAAGCATAAGTTTATGTATTTTAACTTTGAATGATTATCTTATCATATTTGGCTGCTGTTCTTTACAGTCAACACTTCTCTGTGCATTTCAAATTAATCACGAAGTAAATAAGTTTAGTTGACGAATAGCCACTTTCTGAACGCGTGTCATGCTGTTAGGATGATTTACTTTCACTTTTCTACTTTTTATTTTCTTTTTGGTATTTTCCTTGTCATTTTCTGACACTTATGTATGGCGGTTGCTGCATCATTAAACTGCATCTCATTCATTCACTCCTGAGAGCAAAAAAGATATTTCTTCATTACAAAATAGCAGAATGATTCACTTTGACGTGACCTCATGACGACATCGTTTTACATAAATAACTATTTCATTGGAAATAAATGTCTCTCCTGCCACTAGAGATGGCACACCATTCAAAACATACTAAATACTAGTCAAAAATAATCCGGAACATAAAAATAACTTAATTCTCCTAACTGAATATTGAAGAGCAATCTTTTCCACGATATCTCATCAAATGAAAGCGACTAGAGCATTAGCTTAATTGATTTCAACATCCAAAGGCAAAGAAGTCATCAGTAATTTTTTTTCCCTTCTTTCATTTTCATTTGCTGTAGGCTTCGCTTGTGTTTGCATTTACATTGCATGTCTTCGTTTCACCTTTACTTTTTTTTAATCAATCACATAAAGCGTAATGAAATCATGAAGTAATTTCTGATGCGTCAAAACTAGACAAATTAAAAATCTATTTCAAAAAATTAGATTAACCGAAGCAAAACTCGATTTGTCGCTTTTCAGATATGTTTCGTTAATCACGTACTGGAGCAGAAACGCTTCCTTAAACAGTACAATTCACGTGTTTGGCGTGAGGATTTCACAGTATGTGGCTATAACGCTATTAAGATAATTTCATTTCTACAAAATTACTGGCTAGATCTGCAATATTAAAGACCGAGTCAATAAATGAGTAAACAGCTCACGTCATTAAGTTACATTTACTCAAAAAATAAAGTTTAGTAACAAACTGTAACTCGTAGAACTGATCTTAAATTGCCAAAACTAAATTTAACATCAGATGCTATTTGTAGTAGCAAATACCATGACATGTCTAGAGCAAACATTAGTGTTCGAAAATTACTTTCAACTAAAGAATTGTTTGCAACAGGTTTCAAAGCTATTTTAAGTGCGCGTTTCCAAGTGCGTCACATGCCTGGTTTGTCTTGAGCACAAACAAAACTGACAAATCTACATCTACCCCATAAACCTATGGATCTTAATTTTTATTCAAGTTTCATGTCTTGTAATATTTCAATTTAGATTTGTTGGTGGTAAGAAATTCACTTTTTTTTTACCAGAAGATGTAATCTCACTCGCGATTAATCTTATTAAAGCTGAAATATTAAAGAGTTTTTCACGTAAATGATTATAACCCGTTGATCTGAATATTTTAATATCAAATTATAATTTGACTGCAGTCGGAAAGAAAATATTCCTCCCAAGACTAACGTTAAAGCAAATGAATTGGGTTTTCAATATAGTGTTGAATTTGAGCGTCTCGGTTTCAACCTGTTTTCACAGGCGATATTTTCCGAACCACTGAACCAATCTTCCAAAACTAAAACACATTGAATTTTTTTATCGCCAAGAAAAGTAATAACTATTTATTAGGTTTTAAAGTGTGACCAAAAAACAGACTCAAGAGAAAAAACAGCTAAAGTTCATGTTCATAAACATTTCGTTTAACGTAAAATTTCAATCTATGACGTAAAACCCCTTATTGTAACATCACTTTTAAATTAAATTTTGTTTTGTTTCTACTTCAGGCAATAATTTCAAATATCTACTGACTCAAAGTCGGCAAAGAATAAAGATGACCACTTTCCAATGTTATGAAACTGTACAATAACTTATACACACTAGGGGTGCACTTGTGTAAATCGCGTTAAAACTAGTCTAAAACACAATTTACACTTTTTTTAGCCGCCATTTTTTCGAGTTAGATCGAGGAAATGGCGAGAAAAAATGTGTAAATCGTGTTTTAGACTAGTTTTAATGAAATTTACACAAGTGCAAATAATATGAGAACCCACCTACTATCTTAAAGTTGATACCTTTTTGGACATCTACTGCAGTTTTCGGTTTTGACAACAGATGGAGCAAAACTATTCATCCCACACATCACTGATACTCACTGATACCTCCATGTTCAATAATTACCGTTTATTAATTACGAAATGACCCTTCAATACCTTCATTAAAAGTTGCCTTCAACATAATCTCTCATTACCGGCTTTGTAAATCACAATTATCACTAATCCTGTTGGCAACCTGAATCTATGGATTAGTCTTAAAATGTAAACAAAATTCGAAGCAGTGTTAACTTTTAAAACACATTTACTTTACTAAACACCCAATTTGTATTACTGCGTAATTCCACACGAACAGTGTGGCCAAACATTGCAAGCATTATTCCACCCGTTACCTTAATCCTCAAAAACTCGCATTTCCAACGCCGAACGAAGATTGCAATTATATCTAACAGAATAAATAACCCTCCCTTTCAATATTGCAGTCGACACTTTGAAGTGTAGTGTTCAGCTGCCAACTCTATTAATATCTAAGCCTCATTTATAATAGACTCGGTCTTTCCTCACCAGATGGTATACTTTAATTTACGCCACGTGCTGTACTTTAGCACGATTAAAATACCTGGTCTGAAAAAACATCTTGGGAATAAAAATAAGTTAACCCTAGTGCAAAGTAGTTGAGACCAGGTGTCTCCTGCGTCGACATTTGTGTTAAGGATACACAAATGGAGCGCTGCTTCTAATTTAGCATCTGTATTACACGTTACACGACTCCCTAGCGAGTTGCAGCACTTCTCTGGAAGTGTTTTGGGTCAACGAAGACAAATTCCTGTTGGGCTTTAGCATTTGAGGTACTCAGACGAGTGTAATTAGCAACACGCGTTTATCTCTCCCAAGAATTGATTGCGCCAAACATGAAAATTTCTTTTCTCTATAAAGTTCAATCCCAAGTTGACGTTTTAACCTTGTTTAAATTGTTTGAAAAGACAAAGTGCAAGTTCCTGGAGTTATATTGAAGATTAATAAATGAATGAATGCGTCGTCACCAGGAAACGAAATCACTTCAAGAATTGTTAACAACATTTCTCTTTGTCTTGTCTTCTTTATTCTTTTTTCTTTACTATTGTTAAGTGACTTTGCCTTAACGAAATTGAACTCACCTAATGAAACTCACATTTACCCTCAAATAGCAGATCGAACATCACCCGGTATATTATTGCCCGAATTTTATTAACAAATGCTTTATGCACTTTTATGCATTGATAACGCTTAGACTTGTACTTCCCAAAGGTTATTTGTACTTAAAGTTTTCGCTTTGCATGCGAAATCGAACAGATTGCCAATATCAAATAGGAAATTCGTTAAACAAATATTTACATACGGTACTGTGAATGAGTAAATCCAACTAAACTTACGGTATGGTATGTATAGTGAGTTTACACCTTCCCCGAGTCGTTTGCAAGAAAGATGTGATTTTCACTCACCAGCCATCAATGCACCTCTTCTTCAGAAGCAATGCTTTCAATGCTAATGTGCAGACCGTGTCCAGATCCTTTCAATGTCCAGGTATAAATCTTTCCAAGCCTTCAGCTATCGTCACTCGAAATAATGCAGCAGCATTAAAATTTGAAGAAATTCTTAAAGCACATCATTTCTTTTTAAGACCTTTGCAGAAATAAAAATCGTAGTTAAGACTGCATTTCTTCGAGCCAAGTGTTAGATTAGATTAGAAAAAACTGCTGAAGTGAAGCGATAGCAATTAACGGTAAATTGTCGTAATGCTGATAAAGCATTGCGTTGTTTTGTATCGGAAGCGGCGATACATCATCGCTTGCTCAGAGATAAACAGTGAATTTCCTGTAACATGTCTAAAACTTTTATGCAATGTATTATTCTTTTGCTCGTTATTTATGTTGTTGTCATTAATCAAGACATCAAAGCAATGCCCATACACAAATCGATGCGGTTCTAATGAAACCGACGATAAATTAAGATTTCTATGGTCATCAATCGATATACCGATCGTTCTTAATCCATGATTGTTAACACTATACTTCATAGATACATTTAATTGTCTTAGTTTGCTGCTTGTTATTGTTGTTGTTGTTTTGTAATTAGTGAAGTATAATCCTCTTACGGCTAAAAAGTCTGTAACGACTACTCTTCTTTTCATTATAAAAAAAATTGTTTTTAAATGGTGTTTCGATATAATTGGCTTTCACTAAACCGAATTTAATTACGTCTTAAGCTTGTTGGAATTAATTGTCTTAGACGGACGAGGATATTGTCAGGTCGAGCGCTAACAAGCCATTGAGTAAAGGAAAATTCATTCACAACATTTTTTTTAAACTTAACGTTTGCACGAATGCAACATCTTTAAAAGTCACGTGTTTGTCTATCTCATTTCAAACGAAATTAAATAAACCATAACATAACTGATTCATTACAAAAAAATATATATATATTTAGTATTTTAACTACTGAATATTTACATGTTTCAAACAATTTTTCGGCTTAAACTAACTCAGAAAACTAACTTCAATATCCGCTCTGTAGCAAGGTTGCAATCCTAGGTAACTTAAGAGCTCATTGGCTTTATGCCTAATTGAAGGACCATATATCCTCCAACAGCAACACAAATTATTCTTAAAAGCATCACAGCAGAGCGCCATCTATTAACCTAATCGAGTATTTTTACAGCTCTTTTGGAAACATTTATATTGAAGAATAAAATAAAATTGAGCAATTCGTTTTCCAACCATGAGAACTTAGAATTACTTAAATTGCAACCTTAACTGTAAATATGTTAAAAGACCGGTAACTTCAAGGGGTTATTTTTCGAGGACCCACAGTACAAAGCGCCACCTCAAGTGGACAGTTTAGAAACTACTCATGTCAGAATTATTTTCTCAGAAAAAACTATTGTTTTACGCTTAAAACATGATGTTAATTGATATTAGTCATTCCCTTAATTCTAGTTATTTTAAGTTACGTAATTTAGTACTTTGTTATAAAGCAATTATAAATGGACTGTCGATTTTAATGATTTCTGTAACATTAAATTAGATCATTTTTTGCATCAGCACAGACTATTAAAAGTTAAATGTCCTGATTTAAATTAGGGCATATTGTCAAGACGAAATTTTCCATGGTAAATTTTGTCAACCCAGAACAAGCCATTACGCATCCTGCGCGAGTAAGTGGCATATTCTCGTTCATGTTGATAGATAGCTAATGGATCTATCGGTTAAAGCGTGGTTTCCAACTTTAGTGACTTGGGAGTAAAATGTTTTTTTTTTTTTTTTTTTTTTTATATTATTATTTCAACTTTATTTGTGCTGATGGCTTTACTTTGCTGTCTAGATTTCTTTCATTCTCTTCCGAGTTTTTGTTGTCGGTTGCTTCTAGATTTCATTAAAAATTGTTTGCAACCAAAACCTACTAAACCATACTGCATGCTTTTCTTTAAAGATAAAAGTTTCGACAGGAATATTATTTCCAGGTAATTATTCAAAATTTTATTGCAAAGTCTGAACTTATAACGAACCCGCATACAGAGTGAATTCAAATTCCCATATACGTCATTCCTACGTTACTTTGCATATGGTATGATTTCATGACTGTTATTTTTGTATTTTTACTTCTTGTGACACGCCACACATGACCATAGCAATCAATTGCAACATTAAGCCGTATTTCTATCTATCCGTATCTGTCGTAATTTGTATATTTGTAATAAAAAGCTCAATACAACAAACAATTTTTTTGTTCCAGTGAGCTTTATTATAATGATCTAGCTGTATTTGTCTACTAAAAATAAAACTTGACGCGATCCGACTTTACAATCAACAATGCACCACTGAATTTCTATTAATTAGTGGGATTTCCTCTTAACTGGC
>JAQFZP010001105.1:0-22470 GCA_034695745.1 Geophilus truncorum | reverse complement strand
TTGCCACTAGATGGCGCAACAAATCAAGGCCGATTGTTGTGCCAACACAGAGATAGACCGTGTGTAGTTCCGTAGATAATGGAACTAGATCAGACTGATTTTGCAATTTTCAGCGCATTTTTTAAAAATGTTTAACACATTTCTTTGATATTTTAATACGTTTACAAACGTTTCGTATAAATTTTCACAAATTTATGCATTTCATTTTACACAAATATCGGCTTTTTATGTCATAAAATATTTCTTTGTGCAAATATGCATTTATCCGGGCTCAAGTTATTTGCATAGTTTATGCAGATTTAGGGTTTTTCCTTTCACTTTGTTCCAATTTTATTTGCGTTTCTAATTCATACGGTACTCAAACATGATGTTATTGTGAGGTTTTTCTTCGAAGTTGCATTTTTTTATTATTGCAATTGTGCTCAAAATAAGACATTGCACTAAATAAATATATTTTTTTATTAGTTTTAATTTGTAAATGAATATTGTAAATTATACAGTTTCAATTTGTTACATTATTAAAGCAAACACTTGCTTTTAAAAAAATTAATTAATATTTGAATAAAAATTGGCACAAGCAAATAATTTGTGCTTTTTTAATATAAATGCATTTAAAGTTGTGTTTGGTATGTTTATTCAACGATGTGGCCTTGCTCAAGCTCAATTATGCGATTGCATTCATTCAGAGAACTGAAATCAGTCTTTTAAAAAAATAGAAATTAGAAATAAATGTAAGAAATCTTAAATAAATGATTTACCGAGAGCACAATTGTTGTATACATTGGAAATATGTCGAAGACAGTTTTGAGAAACTCAATGTCATGTTGGTGTAAAATGAGAATTTTTGGCTTGAGACCAGCAATATCTGTCATTCCAAATCTCAACACTGTACGTGCTAAACATATTAACTGGAAATAAAATTGAAATTTAGGAATAATTTCATATACAGATGATAGGATTATCTTCTCCTACTTGAATTTCATTGTTTGTGAAGAGATTGGAATCACTGTTCACCACATAATCTAAGAAATAAATTTAAATAAGACTTATTTAATGTACTTTCTTAATTATTCACTAAATTTACCTAAGCCTTTGTTTAGTTGTGAAACTTTTTCTTTCAAGTTGACTGTTTTCAATGCTAACCAAACTTCTTCATCAGCAAACGATCCTTTCATGTCTAAGTTGCTCCTAAAATGACACAACTTCACTTTATTGAAAATTTTAATCAAAATCATCACACTACCGAATAGTTCCGTTGAAAAGGCAGTCATCTTTTGCAATGACAGCTATTTTCATTGGTAAGAGTATCCTTGTAATCTCAGAAATGTCTGAATCATCTATAAAAATTGAATTTCCAGGAACATGCATTTGTCGCAAAAACATACGGGCCAGAAAGAACAAATCAGCGCCATCCCGGTCGTAAATTCCAACCTATCAAGAATCAACAACATTACAACACATCAATTTCATAAAATGTCATGTAAATTAGATAGTATTGCACTTTTTCTCCTGGATTGACAATGAATGACACTCCAGTCATTGTAGGGAGCATTGACAAATTTTTCACTTCTATTTTTCCAAGTGATGGCCATTCAGGAACTAAATGAATTAATTAAAGAATGAATAAATTTATCAAATTATCAAATTGTATTATTATCTTACTCAATGTGCCTTCTGGTTGTCGTGATAGAATTTGGGTGTATGGTTCAAGTGTTTTCAGACTGTCAATATCAGATGTCAGTTCCAACCAGGCATAAATGAGCCATTTTAGAAATGTGGGTAACTGTAACAAAAGTCACTTTTAAATTTTAAATTTTAAAAATAAGACAATTTACAATTTACCATCAAAATGTAAACTAATGCAAGTCCAACGTATCCTGGAGATAAGATTCCATTGACGCCACTGTAAACAGCAACTAAAGTCACCACAAAAATGACAATTGCCACAGACAAATCCTGAAAAAATAATACAAAATATTTTGTTATTTGAAATTAACTTTAAAAAAAAAATCAACCAACTAAAATCAGTTCCATCCATCTTCGAGCTGAATCCACTATTATAAAAGCTAACTGGTTTTTATCCAAAAGGTCTGTTAATTTTTCCTTGAATTTCTTTGCTTCTCCAAAAGATCGGATGAGAACAAGACCGTTTAGCGAATCGGTCAAATGTGAAATAATTTGATTCGTTGACAACGACAATAAATCATTAACATTTCTGGAAAATTTGCTGTACAGGCGTTGGAATGCATAAATAAACACGGCGAAAAATATAATTAACATAAACATGAAAACAGTAACGTAGCAGGCTAAAGCCACAATTGTGATGCAGAAAAATGAAATCCAAACGTAGTGGTAAAAGATTGGCACATTCTGAAAACAAAAATAAAAAAAATGCATGATAAAATAGACAGAAATTTCTTTCAAAAATATCAAATTACTTGGTCAAGTTTAGCAAAGTGGGTTTTTAAATTGGTTATTAAACGACCGCTTTTGGCAGTTGAGAAACTAGAAACAACAAAATAATAATAATTATCAAACGTTTATGTCTTAAGAGTGAAAGCAACAATTACTTGTTAGCTATCGCAACATCCAACATTGAGTATAAAAACAGGGAATAAGCATGAGTTGCAGTCATGGTTGCCAAAACACTCAGACCACCTAAAAATATAATTCCTAATACAGATACTAGGTTGTAACTCATGAGAAAAGCACCAGAATCATCTTTTTCACCCTGCAAAATAAAATAAAATATCAACTAATTATGCATTTACAGTAATTAATTTACAATTATACCATTGAACTATCATCAATGTGTTTATTCCAATCATTGGACCATCTAGCTAAGATGCAGTCTTTAACGAACAGAAGAACATACGCAAGCAAAAAAATGACTACAATTGCGACTATCATCAGCCATTCTCTAATAGAAAAACACTGATTATCCAACAGTTTTGAAAAGGCATTTTCATTTTTCGGTTTTAGTGGCTTAAAAACTGGAGAATGACTATCGTCTAACTCATCACCTGAGTCATCTGTAACAAATATAAAGTATAAATAAAAATTTTTATTTTTTTTTTTGTTAGATTTTGTATTTAGACCTTTCATATCTGATGTATTTAGTTCATCATCAATTGAAACGTCAGCGTCTGGAGATGTTTTGAGTTTTGGAAGCTCAACGTGTAATCCCATCATTTGCAAAATCCCACGATTAGTAATTTTAATCGCAGGTTGCTGCATTATTTTCCGTTCAAATGTGCATTCTTCGGAATAAATTGGATTATCATCATTGTTTGGCATTCCACTGTTGGGTGTCATGGTCGATTCTAAATCTGGATCCCATTCTTGCAGTTGACGCCAACTGCCTTGGAATTTAATAGTTTGGTTTTCTAACACAACAAGCTAAAAGTACAACGTATTTTAATTACAACTATTTAAAATTGTAAATTTTATATTTTCTGATACCAAGTCGCCCAAAGGTAAAATGTGTGTTTGTCTCGAAACGACAACTACGGTGCGGCGATATTGAAGTGCCAACTTTCGAAATCCTTCTTCAAACACGTGAAGAGCAAGAACTGGATCCATGGCCGGAAAAATGTCATCCTTAATAAATCATCCAAAAATTAATTATTTTTTTTCTAAATATATATATTTATAATTATAACTTACGATTATAATAATTTTGCACTTTGAATACAATGCACGTGCAAGTGAAATACGATGTTTCAAACTAGATGATAACTCGATATCATTAATTAACGAAAGATCTCCATCTGACCATTGGTCGAACTCTCCCTGCAGCCCACACGCTGTAATAATTCGATTATACCGTTGTGCATCATATAGAACACCGAATAAAACGTTGTCTCGAACTGATATTTCCTGCTGAAACCATGGGGTGAGTGGAACAAATGCAATTGGCGAATTCCTAGTCCACAAAATTGACCCTCTGACTGTGTGCAATTCACCCAAAAGAGATAAAATAAATGCCCTTTCACAACTCCTGTTTCGACTGCACACAATGGTAATCTTTCCTGTTATAAATGATGAAATTTTGAGTTATTTCTCTTAAATTAAATTTAGCAAAACTACATTACCGTAAGGAATATTGATTGTAAGATCCATTAAAACAGCTTCTCTGCTGCTCTTATCCCAGGAGAAAGATGCATCTGCAAGCTGGATCGCAGCATCCGCATCTCCCGCCACCTCTTCCTCCGACTCGTCGAGGAAGATCTCTGTATCCCTGAACCTCTCTGGACGATCGTTTGCGAAATCATCTTTAATTCTGAGCTGTAATTCACTTCTAACATGTTAACTTAAACAAGTTTACAACTGGCGTTTTTCATTACCACTACACTGCCACTGTCGTCTTCAAACTCCAACACGGTGCTGCCCTCTGCGTCCAAATCATTGAACTTTTTATCATTCAATTCAGTTGTTGATAAGAAAGCCTGCAGTCGTTTGAAACTAGCCTGTGGGAGAAGGTATTTTAACTAAATATGTTTAGATTTGAAGTAAAAATTGCAAACCATTGCAGAGATAGGCACAGAAATTAAAACAGGGGTTGTAAAAAGAACAAACAAAATCTGGAGAAACAATGCAACAGCTGTAAAAGCAACTTGAGGAGTCAAAACTTCTCTTTCAGCTGACGTATAAACAGAAAAGGCCTGAAATAATTAAATATAGATAACAAATAATATATAAAAATAATAATGAAATGATAATTACTTACAACAACAGACATTAGGACAAGCGCCATCCATGTCAAAAGATCTAAGAAAAATATTTCAAAAATTATTATAACAGAATTTTAATTAATTACATTTAGTAGTCGCTATGATTGAATACTCACAATGCAGTGCACGGTATTAAGGTCAATGAGTAATGACATCCCAAAACACAAACACATGCCCAAAGGATTTGTGTAGTTGAAGGAAGCCAACGCAAGCCCATACACCCAACATTTAGATTAGGATTAAAAGCTAGAAAAGCGTGGATTTGAGTTTATTCAAATATTTTTTATCTCGAGTCCATTTGCTTATCATGGTTTATGCATGAACGGGTGGGAATTTCACTTAAGGTCACGAGCGGCAAGCCGTGGCTCTTTTGCTTCGGATTTTGGTGTGGCGCGATAAAAATCACGGCAGAGTCTTAATTCAGCAAAAACAAGTTTGGCTCATGTCGTGGCCAAATGCGATCTCCCTCCGCTAACATTCAAATGGCATTGACCCTCATTGCAACCACTCGTTATGCAAATTGACATCTTCCTTTTTTTTCATTTCTAGATTTCTTTTTTCTGTCTACTATTACCGAACATGCCCAACGGCCCGGTAACAAGTTTTAATGAGTTTAAGAATGAGAAAAGCAAACAACTCTTTGATGTCGCGCTGTAGATCGCGTGATATGAAGATGGGGAAAAAAAAACATAACACAAAACTGGTTCCACTAGTAAACAAACAAATCTTACTGGGTCAAATTTCAGCATGAGGGAAATAAAGTGAAGCTTGTTGAGGTGTTGTGATTTTTTTTTTTTTTTTTTTTTTTTTAAATAAATTTTAAAGGAGAAAAACTTTTTTCAAGCCCAATTTATTTTTTTATATTTTAAGTAGTGATGCATCAAATATATTAGTAAAATAGCTATTTGATTGAATTTTATATCCTTTAGTGAATACATTATCAGAAAAACAACAAATATATCTTGTTTATATAGAACGAAAAAATCCTTTAATTTAAAATGACGAAAACGTATTGACTAAAAAATTTACATTTGATATCTGGAAAAATTTATTATTTGGTAATTATCCAGTTTCAGAGTTGGCACAACTACCGCTATAAATAGTGTGTTATCGGTACCGCTGCTATTAATTTCACTATTTTGCATAAAGTAACGAAATTCTGCTATTTTTACCGCTACAAAACATTATTGTTATATTAGTTCCCAAACTTTATTTGTGTGCTTGAAACATTGAGAAAACTTTTCAGGCATACATGTAAAGGCTTAATTTCTGCAAACAAAATTTTTTTTTTCTCTTTAAGATAGTGGTAGCGGAATTACAAAAAATTAGTGTTGGCTATAGCAATATGCAGCTAACTATGTTTTCTAAAGTGGCAAAATCAAATTAATTACAAATTTAATTTCTGAAAAATAACGGTAGTAACTAGAAAAACCGATAGCAGTGGCAACCTTGGCAGTTTTTGGTATTAAAGAAATTTATTAGTCTGTAAAAATTTGATGTTCAAAATTCAGCAAAAATGCAATTGGTTCATTACTAATTTTTTTTTTTTTTTTTTTTTTTAATTAAAAAAAAAAAAAAATCAGTTTATACACGTGTTACCATTCACCTGCATGAATCAACTTGAACTTGAAGAAATAAGAGAATGGAAGCAACAGGAGTCAAAGAAAAATAATATTCCCGATATTTGATCTGGAGTCATGCGAGAAGATGCAACCTTACAACGTGAGTCAAAACAGAAAATAACCATATAACTCTTTAGAATAAAAAATATAAAAAAATAAAATGATGTAAACAAAATTGATAAAAGTTTATTTTTAGAAGTGTTAATATGGCCTTGCGTTGTTGCTAGTTTGACTTAATTTTTCAGCGTCTGTGGCCGAGTTGACTGGCAATGACATGCTGACCTCCTATTTTTAGCTATTTTTCCCCCCTTGATATTACAAAATCCTTTTCTGATGTTGAGATAGGAGATTTTATTTATGACGCACTTGACCTTGGACTAGCTGTCCTCCTCCCTCGAGATTCGCAAAAGATAAGCAATGAAATGAACGAACCAACGACTCACCGTGAAGCCACCAGCTAATATTAATCAGCTTTCGCACTTGAGATCCTCGTTTGCGAATGTCGCGGATTTGGAAGCCGAAAATGACGTGCCACGAATGGAATTTCAGGTACAGCAACTTCAGCAAGAATTCCTCTATTTTACGGAACAGGCCTGTTGTCAATGTCTAGGAAAATAAAAAGAAAGTTTTAAGTCGAATCCTTTTATAATGAAACTCAAATTAAATATACATATGCAAAATGCACAATGCAACAGTATTGCAAACGTTTTAAATGTATAAGGTTAAGATTGTTAGCTTAACATTTAAGATACATGTGAGCCATAGGATGAAATACATTATAGAATAATTGTTTGGAAGTGTGTATGTCTTATATACCCAGATATATGAGAGATATATTTAAGATTTGTGCCATTTTCGTGTGGGCAGACTCAAGGGACAGAGGATAAGAAAATTTGTCTGTTATAATGGCTTTTTAATATATATCATATTTTAGTTATACCGGTAACTAAATTGTTTATTGCAGTATTATTTTAGTCACAAATCACAATTGCAACACAATATGCCCCATATATAATTTTATGTAGGGTAATACTATATTCAGTATAATCGTATAATGTCTGCTACATGATATATAGAGTATAGGGAATCCTATATTCGATCTTTTTGTAAAATTAGTCATCTCGATTTAATTTTGGAACTATTTGGCAAAAACAACAAAAAATTGATTATACTACTGCATATTCAAACTAAACCATTAGAAAACTACATATATTTATCTCATTAGTATACTGTAATTACAATTTTGCATCATAATTTTATCAAATTGGAAATTAGGCAGTAGTGAACTAAACATTTATTACGTCATTTCATAGTCGATTAAAGGTTATTATAGAGTTTATTATATTATATCATATCACATGCTGGTAATTTTCCGGTTATAAAATCTCACAAAACTAAGTTTGTTATAAGAAAATTTTTAACGAAGGGTCAAATTTGTTATAAGCAGGTTAATCAAAAATGTGAATCGTTTAATTACTTGCGCATCAATTTCATTTTTCTCCATTATTCTTCTCAACAGAAACTGAGCTGGCAGAAGAAAAATAATCGATACAAACACTCCAATCCAAACTCCATATCCGAGTTGCAGATAAAGCAGCGTGGTCAGGATTATCAACTAAAATTTTGCATTTTCAAACATGTAATTTAATAAACGACATGGCTTGTTATCTTCAATTTATTCTGACCTTGAAGAAAAAAGACCAAATATAATGAAAAACAAGGACAAATTGCATCAAATTATCGGCATCATCTGTCACTAAGCAATGAATTTCCTTCGCATCCGCTGCCTGCATCTCCTTGGGCCAAACTGATAACTTCAAGCTTTTCTCATACACCAGAGCCTGGAAAAAAGAAAAGAAAAACCGATAGAAAAAAAATAAGAATAATTTGTGGTCGAGTGGTAACTTCCCACGCAATTTAAATTGTTTTTATCACTTGTTTCTCACACATCTCTCCTTTGTCAACATCAAAGTGAGGCAAAAAAAAAAAATAAAACAACTTTCTTTGGCGGGTCCCAATCCCCTTCTATTGAATTGTGGCGTGAATGGTAGTAGTATATCTAATTTTACTGCCTCTTGTTTACACACTGGTACTCTATTTTTAAACCCTTTAATTACACGTGTTTACAGCTGTATCGGGAGACATTCACATGGCTAAAAATAAATGCAAGAGCCATCAGCATCTTGTATCAGTTTTGACTTACTGCGGTCAAGGTCAGCATCAACCCTTTCAGATTTGATTGGCCCCATTTTCAGAAAATGTTTTTGAGAATATCAAGAAATTTTCAAGAAATGCAAATTTTGCCTCATTTTTGCACTCGAAAAATATTTTTTTAATTTTTAAAATTTAAAAAAAAAAAAGTGCATCCTGCTCGCACCTGTTCTTCAATCCTTTCTTCCACGTGTCTCAATGTGTGACACTGAACCCAGTTATGCAACATTAATTATGCATATAATTAAAAATGACTATCAATCAAGCGATGCCCAAGAGCGGAGCAATAAAAAAAACAACAATTTTTCAATGCGTTTTTTAACTTTTAACTTTTAAAGGTGGGAGAAAAATATCAAAGAAATTCTATCATCACGAATCGGAGTGATTGCACTCTTGATGCGACTGGTAGAATCATAACTCGTTGATTGGATGCGTAAAAAAATATTCATTTCCAGTGCGGGATTTTGAAAAATTCTTATTTCTCACAAATGGAAAAATGGATTTTGCTCAATCAAAAAAAATCACAGTTTGTCGTAATTTGTAAAACTAAAAGGCAAAACGCTTTAAAATTTTACATAAAAAGTGAAAATACTTATACAAAAATGTCATTTTACTGGTATTTACAATTATTACACCAAATTTGGCACTTTTCTCTAATACAAACTTTGCAGAAACGTAATCAACAATAACTTACAAAATTGCATGTTGAACTTATGTGTAACATGCAATTTATAACAGACTTTGCGGAAAATTGAAGTATTATATACCGGTAAGTTATAAATTACATGTTAAACATAGGTTTTGTAATTTACAAATATAAATCCATTTGTTGCTTGAGTTCCCGCTAAGTTCCTATAATTTATACCTTATAATATGCTGTATATACTTTATACGTCAATTTTCCACAAAGTCTCTATTAATGACAACAAGGCTAGTTCACTGCGATCATGGCTTTAAAATTCTCACGGATTTTCAGTTTCTTCTGAGAATCTTACGCGCTCAAAATAGGCATCGAATCGTCTACAGACAACTTAAGTCGTATATTTAACAGACATTTAAAGTATATATAGAATATATTTTGTAAATCATATATTATATGTACATATTATTATATTGTTGCTATACGAAAAGTGCCAATTTTGGTATATTTCTAATACATTTATTCAACGAAAACATTTTACCATATAGGTGAAATGAGGTAAAAGTAGTGAAAGTGAGTTTAAAAAAAAAAAAAAAAAAAGCAGTTGTGGAGATAGAAAGCTTCTTTTGCAATCCATGGGGCCAAATGGGTACTAGTGAATAGAAGGGGAAAGGGGTTTATAACAGGGCCCTTAAAGAAGCAGAAGCCTACAGGCAAGGATTAGTTTTCTTGCTTTATTTAGTATCTTCCCCTCCCTGCTTCTTAAAAAGCAAGGGGTCTTTACTTACTAACTACCCTCTTCTTGTGGAAGGGTTTCCCACCATCCCCTCAAGAAGCACGAGGTACACGAGCAAGTTGTTGCAGTGAAGTGAAGGGAAGGGAAGGGAAGGGAGGGACACTTATTACAGAATTCAAGGACAGCAGGCTGTAAGAAAGCCAGAGAAGCCCGTTAACCCACTTGCCGCTTAAAACACGAATGCATTAAATTCCAATGTCACCTGCACCAAGCTGCGCGTTCGCATCGCCACTCGGTTTGTCAGGTGGATGAAATTGTGTGTGAAAACGCTGTCGGTGAGCAGCGACACCAACATCACTGTGGCCATGACGTACCCGTTTCTCAAGAAATTGCTCACTGTCACGTGATCTCTCTATTATAATAAAATAAAAATAAAAATTGTTTTTAATTATATGATAATAAATTTTTTATTTTTTTGTTGTTGTTTATTAAAGTCTGGATTTTTTATGTATATTTAAATATAGTATTTTCTCAAATTTTTTCATATTTTATTAATCCCTTATTTAAAGGTGTTGAATGTTGATTTTGGCGCTACTATTGCTAAAGCAATTCTAAAACACACTGTATAACTGTACATTGCCAAAAACGTGTGTTTTGAACTTTTTTTTTTTTTAACTAATTGACATTCACACCCTATTTGCAATCCAAGCGTTATTTGAGAAAATACGATACCAGTATCTGCCAAAAAACTAAAATTAATTATTTTTACATGTGCGAACTCGATAACGCATACAATTGTCAAAAACGGTTGTTACAATAGACAACCAATCAAAATTAAAAATTTAACAACAACTCGCATTAAAAACTCGTCAGACTGAAAATACTTGTTGCGTCAAATAGTTTTGTTTGCGTTTTCGTTGCACTGCACTCCAAAATGTACCTTAAGTAAATAATTTTTTTCTCACAAGTGTGAAAATGCAACTTTAAGTGCATTGTGTTAAAAAGTGACATCATTTCCCTTTCAGTGCTGTGTTCACTACATTAATAAAGTGAAAGTGATGCCACTTTAGTTTAATATTTAAATTTGTGAAAGCAACTACTTAAATCAATTATCATTGATAGCATTATTGCAGTAACAATATTTTTTTATCACTTAAAATTAAAGCATAGCGTAAAGTGGGGTAAAGTGATATAATTTTCACTTTAAAACTAAAAAAAATAGGTACCATAATTTGGGATGAATAGTAGAAACAAAATTGAACTTTGACTGCATGTAACTCGGCTCAAAAATTTTAGATTTAGATAAATTTTTATTTTTTTTTTTATTTTTTTTTTTTTTATAAGTTTAGTCTTAAGCTGAAAAAATGATCATGTAACTTTCAGGTGATTCAAAAAATTTAAAGTGATTCATTTGTTCATTTAAAAAAATTTCATTTGTTTCTATTGGACAACAGTTGGAGTGAATAGAAACAAAGCTTAAATTTTGTACAAAAAACCATGTAATTTCCTAAGAATGGATTTGAAACAATGGATAATCTCATTCAGCAAACTGAATAACGTTTTCAACTATAATGCCTTTAGAATGCCTTTAATATTTTTACTCAATACAGGTTGTCCACATAGTACAGTAGCTGTGCATCTGGATTTTCACATCAAAATGCCACACTATAATGAATATTGTGTAAATGTGCATTTTTATTGTACCATATGGCATTCTTTTTTTCACTGCTAAAATGGCATTTTGGAGGTTTTTTTCATCAATTCTTTGCTTTTTTCTAGCCTTTAAGTTGGTATTGTACTCTTGGGGCATATTTTTCTATTTACCCCAGAGAGAGACCAAAAACGTAATAATTTACATTTATATATTTAAAAAAAATTAAATTACTATATACATAGTAAAGAGATGGCACTTAAACTGCTTACAAATAAACCTTGTATTAAATTCTGAAAAATGCGCTAAACGTCTAAATTAATCGGAAAAATGTTTTCCACACAAGGATTTTACATTACTAACTCAAAAATGCGTTTTTCTTGTATTCACTTTTTTCTCATGTCATCAAAACGTTACGTCATAATTTCACAAACTGTTTTACATTTTATTTTACCACAAATTACGGTATTTATAACAAAAATTTTAAACAAAAACCATTTTTTACGTCTTATTTTCTTGTATCATATCTCAAAAATTTTAAAATTTTATCCCAAAATTTTTTGTTATTTAAAAAAAAAAAAATCATTTTTTTATCAAATTACCATTGAGTATGGAAAAAAATTACTCCTAATGCCCACAAAAGTAATAAAAAGCTATTTAAAACTAAGTATAAGTTTTTTTAAATTTGTTTAAGTGTATTAGCATTATTAATGATAAAATTTTAAAAAAATTAAAAATTAACAGTCTAAAATTTTGAACAATTACAAACTTTAACAATTTTTTTTTTAATTGTGTTATAACACTTTAAAAATAATAATAAGAAAATTAAAAATTTTTATGTTTAATTCTATTTAGTAATGGGATTGAACCATTGGACTTTATATATCAATTCACCCTCTGACAGTAAATTTTGGCTTGTTTAATTAATTATTAAAATAAATAGTTAATCAGATATGACGTTACAGTATATGTTTATGGAACACCTAAAAAAAACCTTAAAACTTAAAATTTAATTGAATCATTAATTTTTACCATACAAATTTTTTCCTGTTTTTTTTTACTTTCACTTTTGATGACCCGGAAGTGACATCTAGTGTTTAAAAACTTAAAAAACATCAATCAGAGAGTCAATAGAGCCATCTTTAATCTTTCTAATAAATCTAAAATTGTTACAAATCAACAAGTTGGTCCTCATTAAGTTAAAAAAAAAATTATATCATGCAATTTTGTATCACTTTATGATGATACCTAAAATTTTAAATTTCAGCACTGAAAAAATAGTTAAAAATTGTACGGTATATTGGTACATTTTTCAACAAATTTTACTTGTGATATATGAAAGAATATGCATTTATCCAGGCTCTGGTTTATGAAACATTTTATTAAAAACTAGTTAATTTAAATTTTTCAAAATATTTTTAAAACTTCGTAAAACAAAAAAATTACCGAGAGTAATGATGAGGGTTGACGATAAGAATAATCAACGATGAAGCTGATAACGATCCCCACGCCAAGTGGAGCAATTAGACTGACCAGATCGGAAATGAGTTTTAATAACGCCGTCAACAACATCGGGCGCCACAGTAGGAGGAAGAAGGACTTGGCCAACGACGCATCTTTAACCTCAAGAAAACAAATTGACAGAAATAATTAATTAATAAAAAAAAATTAAAAGAGTTGTATTTAATCTCCTCCCCAATTACATTGAATTTTTCAAAAAAAATAAATAAACAAATAAATAAATAAATAAAATTTGCTTAACTATACTTCACCTAAAAAAAAAAAAAAAAAAAAAAAAGAGTAAAAATTCAATAAAAAATTCCGGAATACCGAAAAAGAAATCGATAAAATTATAAAATTATCCGGCTACCGTAATTGAATTTTTTTAAGGTTTTTTAATTAGAAAATTGAGTAAAAAAAAATTGATAGAATTATTGAATGTTCAACTGTTTATCAAGAAAATATTTTTTTTTTTAAATAAAGAATTGAAAAATTCGAATAAAAGTCGAAATTTTTTATAATACGGTATTGATAAAATGATGGAATTATCCTCAAAAAATTCAAATTTGAGAAAATATTCGATTTTTATAAGTCAAAATTTTTAATAACAAATAAAATATAAAAGTTTTATATTTTTAAAATTTCAAGGTTGAAATCACAAAACAAACAAAAAAAAAAAAAAAATCAACAACAACTGAACTTATATGTTATGATAACGTTGCAGTAATATACGATAACGTCTCACACAATTCAGTATTTTTGGGGAGAGAAAAAGAGCGTGAATTTATTTTTTTGAGTAAAAATCTAGTGAAATTAGGCAGAAAATAATAAATCCCCAAATGAAATAAAAACAAAAAGAATGTCGTTAGATCACTAAAAAGCATTCTTACTGCCGATTGCGTTTCGTGGATCTCTTTGAACTTATGAAAATGGCCTTGCACTTGACATTCCTTTAAATAAAAAAAATAAAAAAATAATTTCCAAATTCCAACTTTATAGGGCAATATTGTGTTGGGTGCGCACCTGTGGCAAACTTCCTAAACACGGTTGTGTAAGAGGTCTTTTGAGACCCCGCCAAATGAGTGCATTCATCCAGAAAAAAGTGGCTTTTGACGGAAGACTCACCCACGGTCTTCGATACTGAGTGTCAGGTGGGTCATTAAAGGGAAGTGCAATGCTCTGCGGAGAACTCAAGTATTTCTGCATTAAGAGAAGAAACAACAACAACAATAAAAGTGAATGTTTTGTGTTATTTTGTGTTTTTTTTTCTTTTTCATGTGGGCAGTTTTGTGTTTAGGTTTCTGACCCCCAATCGAGCAGGTCAGTGATCTGCGGTTCATTCAGTCCGGACACAAAAGGGGTTTTCTCACATCATCCGTGATGTAAACGCGTAAAGAGTGTGTGTCTTATCGACAGCGAATCTCGGGTAATTGGTGTCATCATTGAGTGATCAACTCGAGAGGATATTGAACCTAAATGGTGTCCAATCTTGTTTTGCAGGGCTAATGCTTCCTGTTTTTTTCTAATAAATATACCAGTAATGCGATATGGCTTTGCGAGTTTATATCATATCGAGATGCGTTGATATTGATAGGAGTAAAATAAAAATTTAAAAAATTAAAAAAAAAAAAAAAAAAAAATACTTACATCGGTCCAGATGAGATTTATCTCGACGAGGAATGACAACAAATACACGACCAGATAACACAAAGCGATAGTCACAGCCAAGTGATGACCGTCTAAACCAGAATGATAAAGAAATCCCAACTTGGCAACTTTACTCCCTGCTACAACAGGCCAATAAATGAGAAGAATAAACAGTGGTTTTTTCATATCCCATCTCTCCATTTTGTGGTAAAAGTAAGCGACGGTCGCAGATGCCAGGAATGAAAAGAGAGATGGGATTTTGAGGGAGTTGCTCTTGAACTCGGTGGTGGACGTGACTATAAATGCGTCGCCGACTTCTACTGCACTCACGACGAAAAGAACTGTGAATAAAATCCATCTCGAGTTGTGTTCTGCGAATCGAACTTCTCGTCTGGTCGAGAGGGAAGACAACTTTTGCGAGATTTTCCACAGAATTGCGCTGAAACTTGCAACTATCACAGCGATGTTGATGATTAAGTTGGTCAAATCAACCGAGCACTCGCTGAGAGTTTCACATGTGGTCATGGCAGTTGCTTGTTGTTGTTGAAAAAGAGAGAGAAAAAATGGGAGTTAATTGATATAAAGTCACTCACAATTCACAAAGAAAATAATAAAAGGAGAAATCAACAGCGCAGATATACGTAGGCGGGGCACCGCAATTGAGACCTTCACATTCCTTTTATGGGAAGGTTGGTGTGATGAAAATGCCCTTGCATGTTGTTTTTTTTTTTTTTTTTTTTTTTTTTTTTACAGGTGAAATGGCAAAAGTTATCAATGAAGTTCTGTGTTGTTTGTTGCTAAAATGAGCGCAACAGGTTTTACAGGTGCAACACCTGCGCGCGCCGTCCTTATTTCTGGGTCGGTTTTCTATCTTTTTACAGTCGTGTGTAATGTTTTTAAAAAGACGGCGGTGTGATGAGGTCGTTACGTAATTTTTAGAAAAAATTTTGGGGGAAAAAAATTGACATTTACCTTTTTTTTTAAATTTCTGTTGAGTTGTGCTTCTGTTTGTTTTGCGCGATGCATTGTGGGTGCGTTTCCGATTCCTCTTCCTCTATCGCCATTTTGAATAGCGCGAAGCTCCTTGTTATTGTGGGGAGATATTCAGGATAATGTCTGTCGAAAGCATACCGAAAGATTTACGGAATCTAAGAGCTTGTTTGCTTTGTTCAATGGTCAAGGTAAGTTTGTGAGTTGTGTGTTAATTGATGTGGAGTGTTTAAATGGCGGTGCTTCGATACAGATGTTGGTATGTTGTTGTTGTTGTTGTTTATCCCTGTGTGATTTATCTCAAAAAATGTTTTAAAAAGTGTTTTAAATATAAAAAATACACATAATTATCGTTCTATTAACCTTGAAAAATTTATTTTTTAAATTTATTATTGCAAAATTCATGTATAAATTTATGTGTTTTTAAAATTTATTTTTATTTAGACATTTGAGCAATTCGAATTCGACGGCTGCGATAACTGTGAAGAGTATTTGGGTATAAAGGGCAACCGAGACTTAGTGTACGATTGCACATCATCTAATTTCGATGGGTGAGTAGAAAAACACTCGAATGAAATTAGCTCACCAAGAAAAATATTTCAAATGAAACACAACACCCTCAAATCAATTTGAAAATATTTGAACTTGAGCAACCAACTTACTGCACTATTTTTTTTTTAGATTAAGTAAATACATAGAATAAAAATTTTTAAAAAAATATGGAATTTAAGTCAAGTTCATTCTTTTTTTTTTTATTCATTGGTTTACTTTACTTTTTCCCCTTCCCTGAAATTGAGGTGAAAAATTTTCTATTTTTTTTTTTTTTTTTGAAATAAAAAACCCCCTTTTATGATTGATGCTCTGTAAAGCTGTAATTGAGTTAACCTTCACCTCAAATATAACAAGGCCTTGTTACTGTGCACTGAAATTTGAAATTTTTGCAGGTTAATTGCAGCCATGAGTCCAGAAGATAGCTGGGTGAGCAAATGGCAACGAATAAGTGAGTTTTGTCAAATAAATTTGACCAGTGTTTGAATTTTAACTTATTATGTTGGTAGAACTGGATTGTTACAGACAGGATTTTAAGGCTGTAAAAATTCAGTTTTATATGCAACCAGATTAAAATCCAGTAAAATTTGGGAAAAATTATATTTTGCTAAAATGCTGCTGTATTTGAGAAATTACGGTATGCTCTGAAAGTTTTCTAAAAATTACAAGTAAAAAAAAACATTCAAAAATTTTATTTATCAGTAAAATTATTTCAATAGCAAATTAATGCTAACTTATTTCCAAACGTGAAACAGTAACTTCATGTTATAAAAACTGAGAAATCTAAGATACAGCATTGTAAAAATCAACAAAACAACTTTGGGTCGTGTATAACAAAACGCAAAATACACGTAACAATTTAATATGATAAATTTGAATAAGTATTTTATGCATTTACGCTTTCGTCCCGTATCTGTGTATTATTTTTTTGTGGGGTTTTCGGCCCTTATCAGTTGAAAACGGATAAACTTGCAAAATAATTATCAACCGCTCCAAGTGAAATCCGAACCGATCAAAACAGAGTTGAAGAAGGGCACTTTAATTTTAACCAAAATCATTTTCTTTTTCTTTTAATTTTTAAAATTATAAAATTTTAAAATTTTTTATTTTTCTTCTCTAACACACAGACCGTTACTCGAAAGGCATCTATGCAATCTCGGTGTCCGGCAGACTCCCGAACGGAGTAGTGCGTGAATTAAAAAGCCGCGGCATCACATACAAGTCGCGTGACACGTCCACGAGATAAACAGAAAAAAAAAAACCCTCAAGAGTTTACAACTACTGATGTAAATTTATGCAAATATTCATCCGGATGTTTGACCATTTTTTTTTTTTAAACCGAAACGAAAGTGGAAAACTGACTGCGGCAAATCTCGGCTCGCTGTGCAAAGTACTTAATCTCGTCGTTGGATGCTGCTCGGACGGAATAGCACTGGACGACCTCATTCCCTTGATCCAGAGTTCCCACGCACCTGGTGGAGAAAAAAATAAATGAAGATTTTAACCCGTTTATTTGTCATTTTTTAATTTAACTTTTTTCACCTCAAGCGTTGTCCACGTACCACCTTGGGCAAATTGCGATCCTGGAATTAAATTTTTTTTTTTAAATAAAAAGTCATTTATTCAAAGTAATGTGTATAATTTCCTACAACTTCATAGAAGATGCATTTAACTGTGCCACTCGCGTCCTTGAGATGAAAGGATTTTCCCGTTTGATGCTGATTGCGAGTCACCACTGAATCGAGCGATCCTGAACGAAATTGGCATTGAAATAAGTAAAGTGTCACCTTGAAAAATCAAAAAACGCACCACAAAGTTCAAAGAGAAAATGAAAGTGATCTCTGTACCCATCCCAATCGCGCATTTCGACAATTGATGTTGGAATCATCACCGTCGAGCCTTGGACGTTACTTCGGACCAAACGCGAAGGATTAGTGTTACTTGTCACCTGAATGACAGAAAAGTGAAATTTAATAACAATTTTGCATTTTTTTAATTTATTTATTTTTTTTTAATTTTGTTACTTGAGTTTTCAATTGCGTTGTCATCGATGTCGTGAAATTCGCCCTTCGGATTGAAATTAGAAAATATTTTTTTACAAAAAAAAAAAAATTAAAATTATCATTATGAGTTGAATTAAGATGAGAAAGTTTAGCTTTCACTATCTCGTTAAATTCTCCGTTTACGAAGATCGGATTTCGCTTTTTGCTTCGTTTGTTTTCTCGATTTCCTTTTCATTTACCGAGTAATGGCGCGATAAGGATCAGAAGATGCATTCAAATTGTGCGGGTTGTTTTGACACTCAATCGCCGTTACTATAAATAAATTTTTGTCTTAAAAAAAAAAAGTTTGAATTTAGTTAAGAGTTGTGATGCATACTTTTTCCTCTCGAGTTGAATCCACGTCCATTTTGGGGTGTTTTTGTTTCTAGAATGAAAGATTTGTGCATAAAGTACCGGTAGTAGTCTGATTAAAGTTTACGAACTGGGGGTAATAGGTCGTGAAAGTTGAAAATCCGGATTCAGTTGGTTTTCTGTGGAAAGAAACCCGGTTTAGATTTTTTTTTTTTTTTTACTTTTTATTAATGGAGACTACGTACGACCAGTGACTGAAACTCGACCGCGTTTTGAATCGTGAACTGGATCTCGAGGAAATGTTGTGGAAACTGTGTGAGAGTGAATTATCAGAGTTTAACCTTTGATTAAAAGTGTAATTATAGTTGTGTACCTCGAGTTCTTTTATTATAGATCGATTGCATTTCGCGCCGAGTTGTTTACGTCTTTTTCCTTTGGTTTTAGTACTGGTTTCTCTCACTAGATGGCGGGTGGGAGAGAGAAAGTGTGAATTTAACAATTGGGTTAGAAATTGAAGAAAAAGATGATTTTTAGAGGTTATTTCAGTGTAAAAAGCAAATGTTTGGTGTTGAAAAGTGTTGAATTAAGACATTAGACCGAGTTATGGCACACGATCAAAGTTCAGAGGTCTTTTTAATTAAAAAAACGATAAGCGAAAAATTCCATCGGATCAAAACGTGATGCGAATCTGAACAAAAATCAAAAATCGAGAAATGAGTCACTAATTAATAGAAAAAGAAGTAATTCGAACGTAGTCGAATGGTAGACTAAAAAAAAAAAAGATTTATTTTTAATTACTAAATTAGCACTTAATTAAAATTTGCACTCGACTTTGGAACAAAGTCGCAACTGATAAAAATCTGACCTTTCCGTATTTAGCAATAATTCCGTCATAATTGATTAATTACCACCTGAAAAGCCAATTACTTTAACGTCTTTAAGATTCCCGGAATCCTTCCTTCTCCCCACCACCCCATCAATTGTACTTTTAACCCTTTCACCTGCTCGTTAAAGCTGTTTAAAGCTGTTAAAGCCACAATCCACAAAGACGACAGGTAAAAAGGGAGAAAATATTAATTTAGATGAATGACGTAAGATGGCGCGCAAAGGAGAGTGCGGAAAGCCCCTACAGAGATTTATAAATCAAACATATTTTTATTTATTTTTATGATTTCGAGCTATTTCGTGTGATTTTGTTTGATTTCATATGATTTGAGGTGATTTTAAGTGATTTCAGTTTGATTTTCATGATTTTATTGATTTTCAATTTAAGTGATTCTAGCTGATTTCGTATTATTTTTGTGATTTTATGTGATTATGGTAATTTCTGACTGATTTTACCTTTGATTTCATATTATTTCAGATTGATTTCACATGATTTTCGTAATTTCTGAATTATTTTATGTGACTTCAATTTGATTTTAATGACTATATTCATTTACAATTTTAATGATTTTGCTGATTTCATATTATTTCAAACTGATTTTCGTGAATTCTGAATCATTCCGTGATTTCCCTTGATTTCAACTCGATTTTCATTCGATTCACAAATCACACACACCTTCACCCATTTGCCCCAGATTTCTCCTGACTTTCAAATGATAAATCTCATAAATCCCATGAAAAAATCTACACCCTTCACCCCTACACCCCTACACCCCCACCCCACCGGTTCCCCCTGGGATCCCCGTCGATCGCCGGCATTCGGCACCGGCGCCCGTAATTGGGCGGCGTGGGTAGGGAGGGGCCAGTGCGCGCGCTGGTCGCTGCAGCTTCGCTCGAGGCCCTCTTGGGGCAGAGAGCGGCGCCCGAGCAAACCACGAGCGTATAAAAGCAGCGTGTCCCACTCATCCACATCACAGAGCACGAGCAGCCAAACTGGGCTGCTTCACCCACAACAACAACAACAACAACGTCATGGCGCCAACATCCAGCGAATACACTCCGTACAACCTCCTGCTCATGACATTGCAGCAAATGGGAAAAATCCTCGCACTGCCACTCACCCGGTCGCAATCGAACTCGTCTAACAAAAAAGTCGCCGCTGATCTACTCGGTCACTTCCACGCAACTTCCCCGCCGCCGTCGACGGGAGTTTGTCCCTTCGCCTCCCGGATCAAGGCGACCAAACCCCCGGCGGAGGAGAACAACAACACCGTCAAAGCGCTGCCGTACTCTTCTATGCCCCGGCCGAAGGGGTTGCCGGTAGTCGGCACGATGTTCGATTTGATACGCGGTGGCGCTGCTTCGAAAATCCACACTTACTGCGACAAACGACACAAGGAGCTCGGTCCGATCTACTGCGAAACCCTGGGTTCCTTAGAAGCGGTGTTTGTGTCCGATGCGACTATTATCAAACACGTGTTTGCATCCGAGGGAAGATATCCTCATCATTTAGTACCGGAACCCTGGACCATTTACAACGAATCCAGCGGTAACGGCCGGGGACTATTTTTTATGTAAGTAGATTTTATTTTTTTATTTTTTATTTTTTATTTATTATTATTAACGAGCAAAAACTATAAAACTCGATTATTAGGGATGGCCCGATATGGAGAGAGAGAAGACGGGCTTTAAACAAGGTGTTTCTACGGCGATCGGCGATATCAGATCATGTAGAGGACTTTGTGAATATCACCGACGATTTGATGCAGCGGTGGGCGGAGATTCGGTCGCCGCAGCCGGGTAGCGATGCGCCGGAGTTGCCGGAGTTGGAGAGAGAGCTGTACAACTGGTCGATCGAATGTAAGTAGTTGGAAATGGAGAAAGTGGAGGATGGATTGGATGGATAGATGAGTGAAAGTGACCTTCACCTGTGGCCTGCGGGGCTGAACTCGCTGCCCCTCCACTTCCGCGTTGCACTCGGTGTCAGGATCAACACTCTTGTCTGTCCCCAACATCCAACTTTCACTTTTTTTTGTCGACGAATTTTTAAAAATTAAAAAAAAAAAAAAAAAAAAGTGTGGTCAAGTCTTTGTGTGGCGATAGCAATAGACGTGGTGAAATTTGGCACTAAAAATCACTTAAAAAAATGTGAAAATACTAAAAATTTTCACATCGAAATATCGTTAAACATATTTTCCAAGAAATATTTTTGTTGTCTGACGTCAATAAAAGTCAGCTAACTGAGACACACATCATGTTTTTAGTCACAATTGTGTATGATTTATGCAAAAAGCACGATGTAATGTTATTCCTGGTCAAATTACACAGTAAACATCTTTAAAATTGTTTTGTGATTCACCACCAGAGAGAGGATCGTAATATTTATATTTACAAAACTCATAAAAAATTTCACTAGAAAAAACACTAGATCTAGTGCTTTTTTCACTGACTTGATGAATTTTTTTTAAACTGAAATTTTGATTTTAGGTTTGGGAAATTTTATCTTTGGTCGCAGGATGGGATGTGTTGTGTCTGGGAGTGACCATCCAGTAGTGGACGACGAAATACACACATTCGTTCAAAGTGTCCAGCAGATTTTCGTTGAATCAGCCAAAATGACCACTGTTCCTCCACGGCTGGCTTATTACCTTAATTTAAACGTTTGGAAAAGGTTCCATTCGGCTGTGACGTCAGCGTTGACTATCGGTAAAAAATTACATTTTTTTTTTTTCGTTTTTCTCAGAATTTTAAATTTATTTTTTAATTGAAATTTTAGCGAGGAGTTTAGTTGAAAATAAAATCCGCGAAATAGTCGTGAAAGCCGAGACTGGCGAGCCAGTGGACGGTCTACTGGCCAAGTTGCTACTCGAAGACAAAATCGAGGAAGAGGAATTAGTGCGGATCGTGACGGATCTCTTTCTCGCTGCGGCAGACACGGTGAGTTGAGTTTGG
>JAQFZP010001104.1:0-22472 GCA_034695745.1 Geophilus truncorum | reverse complement strand
GGATATAGCGTAAATCCGGTTATAACGACATAAATATTTAGCCCCTGCAAGTGAAGAACCCGGTTATAACGTTAATACAAGTACTGTATATGTTTTTTTGTGTGTAATTTTTTTTATTTGTGAGAGATGTGACGGATTACGGATTAAAATATACGCCATATGGAGGAAAGTTAATCGGATATACAGTATACTGATCTAACTGATGCATCGTGGGACAGGACGGAGGATTCGAAATCTTTTACGGGAATGTTAATGTTGAATGGGCCGAATGTCATAAATTGGATAAGTAAGAAGCAACTGAGAGTAGCAAATGTGAGCAGTGCTGCTAAAATAGATGCACTGATGGAAGGGGTTGATGAAATAATATGGTTAAGGGATTTGGCAGGTGAAATAAATCCACGTTATCTGAAGAGGGAATTAGTGAATGTGTATACTGATAATCAGAATTGTCTTGATAGGATTGAAAGTGGGCCACGTAGGTTAGGCACGAAAATATCAAAGTAATACTGTATTTTCCCATACGTACTGTATATTGCAGTATATACAAGTAGTACAATTGAAACCAATTAAATTGCTACAAAAAATTGACTAAACATTCATTATTTTCTCGATTCATATTTTTTCTAACTATCAAAGTGTTTTAATTAATTAATTAATTAATTAATTAATGGCTGTTTTTTTTAATATTTGTTATTTAGTAAGTGTTGATACAGTACATTGCAGTCAATTATCGTAGTATTTGAGTTCATTTACATTTGTCCTTGTTCCTGGTGGCGGCGAATTGCACCAACTGTTCCGGGTAAGCATTTCTCGAAAGGAAAGACAAAAAACAGTTCAACGCTCTTACCACCATGACCTCTTTATACCGCATTTCAGGGATGATCTCTACTAGAAAAAAAACTTCAATGACAAGAGGAAGGAAAGCAAAGGAAGCTTGAGAGAGTTCAATGAACTCACTTCTGAAACTCGTATTCAACATTATGCAACGTTTCATAACTTTGCTTAATCACTTTAATTAAAATTTTAAAAATTATTTAAAATTTTAAAAGCTCTCACCATACCATATATTTTCTACATAAAATTTTATAATGGTTTCGTATTTTAAATTACATTTAAAAAAATTACATGTAGTATTGTCAAAATCTCATTTCCCCCTACTTTTTGGGTTACCCATTAACTAGGGTTTTACAGTCAGATCAACCCACTTTAATTCTAAACCACATTTTTTACTCGGACAAAAGTGGGGCTTGGGGTTAATAGTCCCAACACACACACCCTACCCACACAGACAAACACACCCTACCCTCATTTCCTCAACAAAAAAAAATCAGAAAAAACTCAATAAGCATTACAGTAAAAATAATACATAAATAGCATTGTAAAATGTTATCTTAAATACATCAAAAGTTGCTTTCACTGCAACAAGAGTTCAACGTCCTCTCCAAGGCGAATTTCCAAGTTCTCGCCTCAGTGACCTAGTAAAAGTGTAACAGCTTGCCATTTTTTTGTTTTGTTTTATATACTTTTCCTATGCTAAGCCAACTAAGTATTAGGATATAACCTCGGGCAAATGCAACTTTCTCTAAAATTCCTTAAAATTTCTTCAATTTCAATTTCCAACAACATTTTAGAAATACTGTAGTTTCAATAATTCTGCTGTTCAGTTGCAATTTCATACTCCATTTTTCTCACTTAAATCAGCAAATGGATCAGAAAATAATTTTCTGCTTCAAATTACACACAATTCACC
Organism: Geophilus truncorum; assembly: GCA_034695745.1. Classification (NCBI taxonomy): domain Eukaryota; kingdom Metazoa; phylum Arthropoda; class Chilopoda; order Geophilomorpha; family Geophilidae; genus Geophilus; species Geophilus truncorum. The sequence goes on along the minus strand of JAQFZP010001104.1, from coordinate 20,722 downwards.
TTTGAAAACTAAGAGACTAGAAAATTAACATGAAATTTTTTTGAAAAATTAAAGCAAATCTCAATGCCTTTTTTATTTACCCATCACAAAAAAGAAATTATGGGACGAGACAATGGACAAACGAAACTACCAACCACAATTTTCACTTCTTCCTCATAAGACCAGTTCATGGACCTCAAGCGGTTTGAGTCGATGACGTTTCACTGCAACTCCCATAAAGGGGGACACGAGAGAGAGTTTACAGTAATTTCTTTTTGCCATCGTCACAGACACATTGCCCATCGAACCACTACTTGGGGCTCAGATCCTCCCCGCGGCGGGGGAGAATGACCGTTCAATCGTTGGGCCGCGGGGAGGTATCGGACCAAATATAACGGCTGCTTTCAACATTTGTTACCATCACTTGGATACCCTTATCTAGCAATCATGATCAAACTCGTGAGTGAAAATTTCAACTTTAAAACCACTACACTGTAAATCTAAACAGCTAAAATTAAGGTTTTTAAAGTGTCTAAAGTTGAAGCCAGTTTCTAGTCACTTTGCAGCCTAAAAATAATGCACTGACCACACAAGTAGCACGTGTTAGGAATCTAATTCTACATTAAACCATCAAAAAATACTATATTTTAGACAGAGTTGACTTCATATATCTAATATTTTAGGCGTTTGAATTTACAGTGTAAAAAATTTAAAATATTCTTGACGCTTGTGATGCCGCAAAGCCGATATCAAGGCGGTCAATAGTCGTGCATTGCGGTGAAGCATTATTTTTATTTCACGATTTCGATTCTTTTTCAGATCATTTTCATCCTTATCTTATGCCTTGTCGCCGTTAACTGCAACCGAGGAGGAGGCGGCGGCGGCGGACCATTTCTCATTTCAGTACCAATGCCTGTACCATTTGTCCACGCAGATCATTACGGCGGCGGCGGCGGTGGTCATGACAGCTACGGCGGTAGTTACAAAATCTCAAGCGACGGTGGTCCAATACGCATACCTGCGAATAAGATCACTTGGTATTAAACGTATATTAATGGCTACTTTCGAGTCAAATTTTTCACATTCTTATCATTTCAGGGGATCGCCGCCAATGATACTGCCCATGTACCACTACTGAACATTATTTTTATCGTCTTTCATGTACAAACTCCATCGTCGTGCGGATTTAATTCATTTTTTGTAAATATCCTTCTAAATATGTGTTCGTTTTTGTATCGTTTTAATCATGTTGTTTTGTCCTTGTCCTTGTCCCGTGATATTATCTTCTTGTGTCATTTTGTCCCTGTGTTTGTTTCTACTTGTCAATGTTCTTTGTCTTGTGTGTTGTCTCGTCATTTCTATTCGTGTCTGTGAATGTTAATGTCTATGTCCGTCGTGTTTGTGTTTGTCTATGTCCTTCGTGTTTTTATGTCATGTACACAATCATTATATATATTCCTATAACTACTCAGTATTTCAATCTGTAAATTGTTATCCAAATACCGCATTCAGACTTATTATTTTGAAGGTATCGCATATTAATGGATATTTTGTTTTCTTGGATAATTTTCATTCAGTGTATTGTACATTCGTAATTTTCATGTCATCAGGAATAAAATGAAATATTTTTTGGCCAAAATAATGCTCATTATTTCAATTACTGTTTTAAGTTAGAGGAATTAATTATACCTTTTGATTATTATGCACGCGAAGTGTCGAACGTGGACTGATAAAATCCTAATCTCAACAAACAAGGTCAATCTGCCAGTGGAAAAACTGTTGACGTATGCCGTTGATAAAAATCAGGCACAAAGTGTCACTGAACGAAATAAGTCAATTGTAGTTAATAAGCTTCTTAATACAATAATTTTGTCACAATTACCAATTCCCGCCAATTTTGTCAGCACCATATTTGATTCTTTGGCATTTCCATTTCCGCATACTGAACCGAATAAAATCCGATAATTCGAGATAAATTCATATTAAATAAATCTGTTTAATTTTCATTTAAATTACTCGATAAATAAATCATAATTAACTAATCAGCTATAATTAATTTTAATATTTTATAATAAAATATTCGCGCTGCCAGGTGGTGAAAAATAGAAACATTACATCTGTACCACTATGCTCGCTCTTCCACTTCGGGTTTCGTTGAATGAATTAATTTAATCTCTAAAATCACAGATAAAAACTTTGAATTAAACGGGGTGTTCAACTGATGATTAAAATGATTCAAATTCATCGATTACACATTGACCTGATGACATTCACCAAACCCAGCTATATAAACGCCAAACTCCTCACCAACCTTTACTCCATAACCAAAAGGCATATAGAGCAAGTGATTACCAAAGACACTCAACCATGGCCAGATTAATGGTACATCTCAAAATAGAAAAAAAAATCAAACACATATCCGGATACTACAACCATAACTTTAATCGCTTTATTTATTTATTGCAGACATTAATCCTCATTCTAACAACTATAACTTGTTCTTTCGGCCTCAAGAAAGACAAGTTTAAGATCAAGGCCAAAGGATTCGGACTTAAAAATCTCCAAGCAGCACCTCAAGCAGCACCTGCCGCTTACTACCCGCCAGTAGCCGCAGCTCCAGCCCCCTACTACCCACCAGCCGCCCCGGCTCCGGCTTACCCGTCGTACCAGGCGGCAGCTCCGTCGGGCGGCTACGGCGGCTTCAACGGCGCTGCAAGTGCAGCTCAATCGGCTAGTTTCACTTCCGGATCGGCAATTGCGCCCCACGTCGTTCCTGTTATAATTCCCATCACGCTTATGACCCAACCTCAAGTTTCTTCCTCGCCACTCGTGAATCATCAGGACTCACTTTCGTCGTTGTCAAACGGTTTCGGTTTGGGAGCGCAACTCGGAGCTGCTCAAGCAACGTATATTCCTCGAGTAGATCTCGAGTATGTTTCGTATCCGGTTAGCGATATGAGTTCAGCGGGTTATGGGTTTTCGGCACTGAAAGGCAACTCTTTCGATTCGTTCAGCAGTGCGGATCAATTTGACAATTTTGCAACTAGTGGGTTGTCTAGTGGTTCTTACAGTGGGTGATATTGTTATTGTTATTTTTTTGTTATTTATATTTACTGTACTGTATATTGGTTTAGAAAACTGTAGATTATGAGAAAATTGTATTTTAACTGTTTTTGTGTAAAAAAAAAAAATGTGTAGATAGTTATAAGTCAATAAAATTGAATATTAGAATTAATAAGAGACTTTGCAGAAAATTGACATATGACGTACAGTATATTATACTATAACGTATAAATTATAAATTGCATGTTAAACATAAGTTCAACAATGAATTTTGTAAGTTATAAACATACAGCCGATTGTTTCTTATGTTTCCACAAAGTCTCTTTTTATTTTTACAAATTTATTTAAAAATTTAAGAATTAAGTGATGAAAGTTATTTGAAGCTAAACTCTTCCTTGATTCTCACACGCAATTAACATAAAAAAGAAGGTTAGTGGTTCAAGTGGAGGGGGTAATAAGTGGAGCAGCATTAGGGGTTAATGTGGGTGAATTGCAAGGAAATAAAATAAATTCTGTCATAGGCTGTTAACCTTCTGAAAAAATGTCTAAATAATGATGCAAATACGTAGAGTAATAAATAAACATAAGAGGTAAATAAAGCAAAGCTGATGACCCTATGGCAAAGAAAAAATCCTGTTTAAAAGCAGCAAATAAAGACTTGAAGAAAAGAGTGAAATCTCATTAGTCAGAATACAAAACAAACAAACATCATAACCGGAAATCGAAAATGACAATTTAAATGATTCAATTATTATTATATTTTAGCACATTAAAAAGAAAAAAAAATCACAAAATGTTTAATGAATCCTAAATATTCTGATAGTTTATCGAAATCGACATCCCTGCTATTAACTATTTATTTTCTTTACTACTTGCACAATCGATAGTCATAAAGCAATCAACGTCAAAATTAATTAAAATAAATTTGATTTGCCCTGTATCCTTTCCACTTTCCGCACTAGCCACACCTGTTGGCTATGGAGCAAAAATGCGCAGGTCAATTAACTCAAGAGGAGGAAAAGATAGAAAGAAAGAGCTCTTCAATCCCACCTCCTCGCCCTTCTTACACACATGACCTAGAGAAAGGCAGCCAAAAAGTGGGTTTGCCAATTCCGCTAGTTAAATTACATCAGCTACCCCAAATTCAACCAAGAGCCTTGACCTCCGAACCAGGGGATCCCTGTCACGTGGTACAGAGACCCACCTTGTAAAAAGCCGGTCACTCGTCCAAGCGGACACACAACATCGAATCATCACAAAGAGAACACATCGGGAGCAAACTCACACAACTGACAACATGATGATCAGAAACCCGGTAAGATCTCATCGGTTCAAACCCGACTTTTTTCGGCTAAAACTTTTCTCGATGCGGTAGATTCTCCTAGCACTCTTGCTCTGCATCTCCGTTGCCCTGGCAACGAAAGGAAAAGGCGGCGGCGGTGGAGGATATGGATACGGATACGGCGGTGGAAAATCAAAAGGCGGAAAGGGGAGTGGAAAGTGGTCGATAAAAGCTAAAGGAAAAGGACTCCAAAACATGTATTCTTCTTACGGCGGTGGGGGAGGGTATGGAGGTGGTTACGGCGGCGGATATGGAGGCGGACAAGGCGGTGGATACGGGGGTGGATATGGAGGCGGCCATGGGGGCAGTTACGGAGGGGGCCACGGCGCGAGTTACGGTAGCAGCTACGGACGTGGATACAGCTATCCTCATCTTATACCTGTCCCCATTCATGTTCCATATCCGGTACATCAACCGAGCTATCATCAGAAAGATGAAGTGAAAATCCACATCATTCCCACCGTCAGTGGTTATGGTGGTCATCAAGGAGGATATGGCGGACACCAAGGAGGATATGGCGGTCACCAAGGAGGATATGGCGGAGGATATGGCGGCGGATATGGCGGCGGATATGGCGGTGGATATGGCGGCGGATATGGAAGAAGTATGGGTGGATATGGAGCTAGCGCGTACGGAGGTAGCCACCATCAGGAAAGCTATGGTGGTGGTGCGAGCTACAGAAGTGATGATATGATTGACGAAGAAGTTTATGCGTAATCTTTAAGGTCGGTTTGTATTTAAAATAATGCATTGATATTATATTAAATTTTGATTATGTTATTTCAGAGTGCCAGTGTCAACTGCAATTTTTTTTAATGTTGATACCGTAGTATTGTGATGTTATGTTACTTCATTCTTTTTCCTTTCTTATTTTTGTGTAAATAATGTACTTTTTAATGATATACAAATTTGCCAAATAAATACGATTTTGTTTTTTACATTAAATGATTTGTTGAATGATTTATATGGTTGGTATACCTGACGAGAACAAATTTAAGCCTGACTGACTTGTTTAAACTTACAGATAAAAATTGGTTACCGTATATTAAAAGATGTAACAAATTAAGCGTAGTCACCAGTTTGGAGCAGTTTAACACTAAGATGATGAAATTGTAAAAAAGTTTATTCAACTTTTGAAGGTCAAATCAAAGAAATTTTTAATGTGGTAAAAGAATTTTGAATTATTCGTTTTTTTTTGTTTTTTTTTAATTAAATAATTGAAATTACATATAACGTGAGATTAAAAAAATATTTCAAAAAAGAAAAAAAGAGTGCATATAAAATTTTAGTCAATCATCATTTCAAATTGACATTTTCAACAGCCAGAAAATGACAATAACAGTGATAACACCGTATTTAACAAACTCGAAATGAAACTACAATTGAAGAAACTCAACACTGAATCTAACATTCATTTTCCGCGCCTTTTTTTTATTATAAAAATATGTCGCCAACTGGTAGCAATACCTAAGTACTAATCTACTTTCACAATTTCTCTCCAGAGATCCGAGATTTTTTATTTTGCTTATTGTAAATAAAAGCGGACATACGGCAATTTATATTTTCATTTCGGAAAAACAAAGATGAGCAAACTGCTTCACCAGTTATGATGATCTGTTACCGTACACTATTTATACTGTATCAGATTACTGTAGTGTAAGGAAAAACCTCCTTCGCAACCTCTCAAATATCTAATTTCACCCCTGAAATTTAATTTAATTTTTTTTCAATTAAGTTTCTTCGTCAAACCTTATTTACAGACTTAATTAACATACAAACAATTTTTCTTTCTTTTTAAAATCAACATATCAACAACTCAGATTTATACATCAATATTAGAACCTCAACTTATTCTGCAAAACTTAAAATTTCAAATAAAAATTCACATGTATGCCTATATTTTTAAATTTTTCAACATTCCTCTATTCCTTGCACATTCCTAAGATAATTGAATTTAACAACCGAGGGCGCATCTTTAACCTACAATCCCTTATTACCGTAATTTCAATAAAATAGATGAACGTTTGCTCTTAGAAACACAAAACATGAACTACTGGCAGCAGCTTGTTCTATTTTTTCTTTGATTGACTTGAACTTAGTAGCAAATAAACCTTTATTTAACAATGAAGCAAGACCTAATGCGCACCTAAATAATTTAAACCACTTTTTTTTATCTATTAAAATTTAAGTCAACTATTTTTAATACAAAAATGTCAAAAAATGAGAAATAATCGGGAGTCACTTATCAATTATCCAGGAAATAAACGTATTGACCCTGACACTAAATTATGCAAACCGAATCTTTTATCTAATAAATGAACTAGATACGGTATAACGTTTCAGATCACGTACCGGTATTTGCATAAATTATCACACAAAAAAAGATCAAGAGCAGATGAGTACCGGTAATAATTTTTAATTATCCAAGGACTTAATGAACGATTTGAACTCATTTAATAATTCAAACTGTTTTTTTTTTTATATTGTTTGATAATAAATTAAATTAGTGAAGACAAAAGATCGAAATCGAGATTGACTGAACTGATTGATATAAGATTAATAGAGTAAATCAAAATTTAAATGCCTCACAAAACCGTCAAATTTAAATGATCCAATCAAAATAATGTGATTTGTGTTTAATTTTTGAACTTTAAACCACTTTTAACCTGCGGTTCAACGAATTAGAGATCTATTTTAATTTTAAGTGTCATGTTTCGATTCATTAACGCTTCTGTTTTCTCTGAAAGAAGAGTCGCGTAATCATTAGTCCATGGCCATAATCCCGAGAGAATTAGAATTAGAGGCCAAATAGAAAATTCAACTATAAAAATACCAAAATTAATCATTTTTAAATATCGCACATTAAAAAGATCTGACATTTTGTTTTTCACATTCCATACCCACATTTTTAATTCTGCAACATTACACAACTCTCACATTTTTTCAAAGCAAAATGTTATACACATGTTAAAAAAAATTGTAAATGGTATGTCAACATAACAACGCAATGGTGGGAACGGGTCATAAAATAAAGAAATAAAGGTACGGTAATATAGTTTATCCCATTGTTTATTGTGGCCGCGCTGCGAAAAAAAAATACGAATTTTTAACGAGCGATAAACCCATAGTCCCATACCACATGCCTCGTGGGAGGAGTAAGAGTATCCCACGATTGCTTCTGTTGTGTTTAACCTCTTTTTTCACCAAGAATGCTAATGAGTAGGCATGTCTTTGACGATCGACCTCATCTTTCTCATCCCCATCTTTTTGCTATTTGAAGTGCATCAACTCATCAATTGAGGCGTGACCTTGCTTTAGTTTCACTACTGGCCAATGAATGAAGGGTTTTGACCCTCGGCCCTCAATGCCCACCTATATATAGCTGCAGATCTTCAGCATCTTCACATCAACCACCCGGTGTTGGGTGATAATAGCTGACAGTGGATTATTGCATTCTATTAGAATGAAGAGGCAATTGGTAAGAAATTGATTGATTTTTTTGATTTAATTTAATTTTTTTTAAATTTAATTTTCAGTTGTTTTTGTGTGTGTTCGTTCTTGTTTGCCTGGTTTTGGTGAATGCAAACAAAAAGAAAAAGAGCAGTGATGATGGGGGCAGTGGTAAATGGAGCATCAAAGCAAAGGGGAAAGGAATGAAAAATATGAAAAGTTATGGCGGAGGTGGATATGGAGGAGGAGGCGGCGGATACGGAGGAGGAGGAGGCGGATACGGAGGAGGAGGAGGCGGCGGCGGATACGGAAAAGGAGGAGGAGGCGGCGGATACGGAGGAGGAGGAGGAGGAGGCGGCAGCTATGGAGGTGGCAGTAGTGGATACAGCAGTGGTGGCGGTGGAGGATATGGCGGCAGCAGTGGAGGATATGGCGGCAGCAGTGGCGGTGGCGGTGGAGGATATGGCGGCAGCAGTGGCGGTTACGGAGGAAATAGTGGAGGTGGATATGGAGGCGGCGGCGGCGGTGGTTATGGAGGTGGAGGTAGTGGTGGTGGATATGGAGGCGGAGGCGGCGGTGGTTATGGAGGTGGAAGTAGTGGTGGTGGTGGTTACGGAGGTGGTGGAATGATGAGTTACGGAGGCGGAAATGGAAAAAGTGGTGGCGGAGGAAGTGGCGGTTATGGAGGCGGCGGAGGAGGCGGAGGAGGTCATCCTGTTTTCATCCCAATTTACATCCCAATGATGTATCCTCAAGGTGGAAGCAGTATTGGAAGTGGCGGTGGCGGCGGTGGATATGGAAGTAACATTGGTGGAGGAAGTTACGGAGGAAGAATGGGAGGCGGAGGTGGCTTTAGTACTGGAAGTGCTGGATTTAATACTGGAGGTGGTGGATTCAATACTGGAAATGTTGGCGGTAATTCAGGTGGATATGGAATTACAATAATTCCTCTTATGAATAACGGTATCACCGGAAACATCGGTGAATATGGAAGCGACAGTGGATATGGAAGTAATGGAGCCAGTACTAGTGGTGGAGGAGGAGGAATGAGTGGAGGAAATTATGGTGCCAGCACTACATTAGGAGCTAATGACAGGTAAGAATATTTGTTGTTACACTACACTTTTAAATTCAGCTCTCATTTATTATATATATATTTATATATTTATTTATTTATTTATTTATTTATTTATTTCTAGACAATACGGTCGTTGATTCCACTTGTTCACCGCCCATTCGAGCATTTTCTTTTCTTTTTTGGAAACACAGATTTATGTTTTATATTTTTCACAACTCTGTCTTTTGTACATAATTTTCAACTGTTTTTAAATTGAATGATGTCTGCGAAAAAACTTGAAATAAAATATTTTTAATGTTATAAAACAACGATACAGTAATTTGTTTTTGACCTCATTCAACTGCATAATAATCAAAAAATTGCAAACTCACTCAAATCTACTCGAGGTCATCAACTCCGAGTGAAGAAAATGACAATTTTCTTATTGTCTCGCGTTGAGAATCAGAACACACAGCAATTAAGGTCATGTGATTAAACCAAATTAATTATGCAATCAACCATCCAGTGCCAAGGTCGACGATTCTTATTAAACAACCATTATTCAAAATTGGCAATTCTAAATGGGAAGAAACATCTGACATTGTAATTTTCAAGTATTAAACATTAAAATGAAACAAGATCTTCACGACTTTAGGTCACCAAGAACTATATAAACGATGATGATCAAGTCAAAACAGCACAAACTTAATTTCTGTCACGAGAAACTCACAGAAACATGAAAAAAATCTTGGTAATTATAGAAAATCGAAAAAAATTCAAATTATTAAGATTAATTTTATCTTCCAGTTGTGTTTTATTCTGAGCACCTTTATGATGAATGTAAAATCAAGTGGAAACAGCGGAAAATGGATGATAAAAGCATTTGGCAAAGGCCTTCACAACATGCAAAACTATGGAGGAGGAGGAGGAGGAGGAGGAGGAGGAGGTTACAATTATGGTGGAAAAAATAATTACGGTCATGGCTACGGAGGAGAAGAGAGAAGTTTTGCACATCCGCAAGTTATCTATTACCGGTACCCATTACCACTACCAGTATACAGTCCGTCGTACGCACCACATCAATCATCGGCTTCTATTTCAATACTCCCATTTGCAGATTACGATGACCTCGGGTGAGTAAATTTACTGTATATATAAAAAAATATTAAAACATAATTTATTTAAATTTCTTCCTTGTCTCCAGTTACTAAAACCTCATTTTGCAACAATTTTATAATTTGTACGTGTTTTGTTTTTAAATAAATATAATTTGTTTACTTATATTCTGAGTCATGATAAACAAATTGATAAATACGTCACACGTCCTGCGAGTAACTATTTAGCGCTCAACGTAACAGCAGCAGAACAAAATAGAAGAACGGTACAAAGTCACTTCTCAAAAAATGAAACCAAACCAAGAAAAAAAAAATAATCGCTCGAGAAGAAAGTTAATAGAGGTGAAAAACAAAAAGTGACCTACTTAGAAATCAAGTTAAATATCTAGCCGTCCAGAACAAACAAAGCAGTATAAAATATTGCATTGTGACTGCAGCACTCAACTACACACATACAAGTACTAGTGAAAACTGAAAAGAATAGTTAGGATAGGAATAGGAAGTGATCAGCCACGCAAAAACTTTCTCTTCTCTTACACCTTGCTCGTTATGACGTCATGGAATATTTTATTGGGGACATAACCTATTTGCTAGTCCCCCTTACCCTGAGGGGCCCTCACAAGGCCCAACGAAAGTAAAAGGAGGTTAGTCAAAGCAACTAGTCTCAAGAACATCGAGCAAACAAACAGATCGGATTCAAAATCAAGCCAAGTTTTCGCATTCCATATCAACTGGTTTAATTGCAGGTACTGTATTTATGAGATTTTTATTTTTATTTTATAACGTCTGCTGATTATTGTAAATCACATTACCGATGATAAATGTTGAATTATCAAATTTCGAATTAATGTACCAGACCGAGCACTAGACTGATTAAAGTTGTTTCGGCAAATTTTAATTTTATTTACGGAATTTTAATTTTATTTACGAAATTTTATTTTTATTTTGAATCCTCGCAAATAAATTTCATTTTTTTAATGTTTAAAAATTATATAGGAATTTCGCATTTAATAAGCATTAAGCGGAGATATGTATCATTAAACAACGCGGTGAATTGAATTGAATGAAATATTTTAAATTAAAATTGTTTCCTTGTTTGATTTGAAAAGAAAGAAAGAAAGGAAAAAAAGAGAAAGAAAAGAGTGGTGGTGGAATTGTTATATCTTGAACTCACAAGTCATATTAAAAACAGAAAATAAGGTGCATTGACTTTTTAAGACGTTTATTTTTTGCAATTGAATAAGAAATAAATGAACAAATATAAAGAAATCGTGCTCTTGATTTGATGAATAACTCGTAAACTAAAATCATATACTTTTATTTATTGTTTTTTGTTACAGTAATTAAATTAATGTTTTGTTTACTAATCTATGATAAGCGAAAGCGACATATCTGTGTATATGAAATTGAGTGACAGAATCATGTTAAAAACGTTGAAAATTATACATCACTAACGCAAAATGATTGAGGAGAGTGAAAATACAAACCTCAAATTAAATTCGAAAATTATATGTAGGAAACCATCAATTTAAAAATCCAAAATTTAAAATATTTACAATTTCACAATTAATTAACCACAATAGCTATATTCTATTTTTAAAAACCAATATTTATATAAAGTGACATTGAAAATAAAAAACGAAACTTAAAAATAAACTCTTTATTCAAAATGGGTTAATCACAATTTTATTTGAGTAAACATAATTGATCCAATTTAAGCGAGACGAAAAACCTGTAATTAGAGACAAAAATAAACAAAAAACCTCATTCTTAAAAATCCTCGCATACCGTACCGTTTATGTCGCCACAAAAAACAAGTCTTAAAATTTATCACCGATATTAATATTAACCATCTTTTAATTCCAGATTTATCTGCATGGAAAATACGAAAAAACAACTAAAACTGTCATCTTAGAACTAAACTAGCAACATGTTGATCAATTTAAGCCTGATTCTCATCCTTTTTGAATGCGACGGCGTAATTTCGTCGGCCATCGGTCTTCTGGCTACAAACAGAGGCTCCGAATCAATGATAGCAGTCGCATCAACTGTTGCCGTGCTATTGATGATGGTTGCAACGGCAGGAGTTGCAACCTGCGCCACATTGGCCACAATGGCCACATCAGACATGGGAACTGAAGCATCTTCAGCGGCAATGGCCGCAGCTGTCAGTTGGGTCATCACAGGTGCTACAGCAGCTGCTGTCACAATAGCTACGATAGTCGGACGGTTGGCGTTCGTGGCTACCGTGCTTGCCATGGCTGCATCAGTGGCTACTGTTGTGATGTTGGGAAGTGTTGTGATTGTGTCCATGGCTATTTTTTCAGTAGTCACTTCTATGACTAATAACGATGGGATATACACGACAGAGGATTTAGACACTAGACGTAAATGTTATAATGTCTTTCTTTTAAGGCAATTGGTGGTTATTAATAATTTTTTCTTTTACATTTCAGATTTCTAAACAACTGTTATTGAAATTTATTTTACTTTTTATATATATAATACCGGTATGTGATAATTTTTGCATTAAATTTCCACTCTTGAAAAGGAGTGGTGAGAAAACAAAATAGGCCAAACTTTTCATTTCAACTGCCCACTTGACATCGTAGAAATCGTAGGGCAGCATTTAACCCAGTTTTTGTAGCTCAGCTGCTCGGTAGGGTTAAGAATTTGTGTCGTTTAATCAAATACTGTAAGATTTTTACCATTTTTGAATGAGTACGGTAATCTTTTGAAATTTTAACTCAAGGCCAATAAGAGAGAGTTTTGGGTCAAGGGAACAATAACTAGGACTAGGGATGGAGCAAACTCGTCGTTGTACATCAATTTGTTTACATATATTGTAATGTAATAAATTACTCACAAAGAAAATTTAGAGGATTTCGATTATTTGAAATGTAGTTAACATTTTGTTACGAAATGACGTCATTCAGTAATGACTTGATAATTTTTCAAACTGTCGCAAAATGGTGTTATGTATTAATTATGCACTCGTCTAATACCCCACGGGCAGTGGTGCGCTGTGGGATACCAAATTCCAGCTGTAAGTGGGTTAATAAACACCCAGGAAATGAGAAAATGATACGGTATTAAAAAATGGTTGACCGAATATTACACGAAAAATAATTTTGCAAAAAATGAAATTTACCAGAAATAACAAAACATTAATATGTCTAGGCAAGACTGACAATTTGAAGTAAAATAACTTGTTCGAGGACGACACTTTAGATAGACACATTACGTCTGCTTACGCATTATTCAAATTCCTTTAAGATTAATTAAACCACAAGCAACCGCTAATTATGTCAGTTTTTATGAACGTGGTATATTTTAGTCTACATCAAAACAATTTTTTGCTACTGATTAAATCAAACTTCCTGATTATTTTACATACCGGTACCAAAAAGCAAAAAAACCAAATTTTATCATAAATTTTATTTACAATTTACATTAATTCTAGGCAACACCCAAATAAAATCAACGTCAATTTGATTGCACAGTACCGGTAGTCTATTTACTTTTTAACAAAATTTTTTCATACCGCAACTCGAATACATTTAACATACTTTTGCTTCATGAATCACTCACCAGATGGCAGATTTCTGATAAACAACACGTGACCATTTTTGTAATTGACCTAGATGTAGCAAAAAGCCAAAAACCTGCCATAAATGAGGGTACGCCCTCAAATGATGGACCCACACCAGCGTTTGTGAATAAGAATAAAAATCACACAAAAAAAAAAAAAAATAGACGTGGAAAAATAGGTTCAAAACATGTTGACTCTTGTGACCCAGAATCTCGGCTCGTAGCTCGAGGAATCAGGTAAACCCTTAAACCAATAGACATTCATTGTCAAGGTTGCAGCAGCGATTTCCTCGAAATCAAAACACAGGGGCCGCATCCAAAGATGTGAAAAAAAATAGCAACTCCACCTCCGGAAGCCCATTTCCAGTATAAAACTTGAAACTAGATCAAACAAATATCAATTAACGAAAGATCAACAAAATGGACACAGCGTTCAAGGTAAGACGTGAAATATTTTGTTAAAAATTTTAAGAATTGTCTCTTATTTAAAACATTTGTAGTTGCTGTTTATTGTCATCGTTTGTTCAATTCTTTCCACCGCATTTGGAACCTCAGGTGATATAGATGGAAAATTGGGAAAACGTCGCTGGGATGACGACGTCTTAGATGAGGCAGACATGAAACCCCGGCAAAGGAGATCAAGAGTTAATATCAATTTCCGCCGTCCGGGGAAAAAACCTCGCATCAGACTCAACGGTTCCCCGCTCAAAATGCCGCCTCTGAGTTTACTTTCCAGCAAATTTGCTGCAAACCCATTCTTATCTGCTTATTCCGGTTCTAAGTCAGGCTCTCCGTTCCTTCCACACATGCCCATGCTGCCTGGAGCTGCTTCCGGTTTGACACCTGAATTCGCCCATCCTGGTTTCAGAGATCTTTACGCAATGAAAAAAAGCATCAATGCACAACATCCTTCCATTCGTCCTCCCCTTAACCTCCCAGTGTCACGACAACAACTACTCTTGGCGCAAATGCTGTCGCAAATACTACGTGAAAGCAACATCAAACCAACGGATCTCCTATTGGCCAATTTGCGTGCAACTCTCGAAGATGCTGGTATCATCCCATCTTCATCACCTTTTAAATCGAGTCTTTTTAAGGGCAAGGAGAGTTGGAAATTACCTTCATACGATATTGACTCGATAAAATCATCTTATTACCCACATAAAGAGAACTCACCGCCACTTGAAGAGTATGCATCGCCGCCTCTTGAAGAGTATGCATCGCCACTCAATGAATATTCATATCCATCTATATCATCATCTTCATTATCACTTCAACATTATCCATCAGCAAACTACCCGTCGCCGTATACATACCAAGAAGTGCCTCAATACCGTGAATACCCATCACGGTACTACCACGAAAAAGAAGCCGACATTGATACACCGTATTACGAATATTTAACAAGTAATAAACAATACAAGAGTTTGTATCAACCCCAGGACGATCCAATGTACACAGAATCGACACATCCGCAATACGAAGAACCAGAACCCGATTACTCTACGAACATTACATCACGAAAAGGTGAAGAAGGTTCAATAACCAATCACAAAACTGAGTAAAAATATTACAATTATGTACAGTAAAATATTGTAAGAAAAAAGGCAGGTCCTAGGGTGATAAGTTTTATAAAATAAAGTATTTATACTTTTATATTAACTCTTGTTGATTTTTTTATTTTTTTATTTGTTTGGGAACTGCACATAAAAGCTCACGGAGGTTAAAATCCTTAAATTAAACAAATTACTTTACTTCCGGGTGGGTGTGGATTGAGTGAAAGTTATTGTTCTCTTCAGATCAAACAGGTCAAAAGAGAGTTAGGTCAGTAGTCACGGCTACCTTTACCGGTATATATATCTCAGTTTCAAAGGAGACAGTGATTTATTTACGTTAGACAGTCGCCATGGGAATACGTGTACCTGTTTTGCCGGTAAGTTATTTAAAAAAAATATTTATCATATCAGGGGTTTTCTAAAAATGGTTTGTGGGTTTAAATAAATACAAAGATGAAAAATTTTAAATTCTCCATTTACTTTTACAGAGTTTGGTGTTTGCGTTTTTATTAATTGGTGTTGACTGCATAACAAAATTCAACGAAACAGAAGAGGACACAGGTGCAAGATCCAGACAATTTGAATCTAATTTTCCTGGACCATGGGGTCAGATACTTAAAAAGGGAATCAAAACTATATCAGGCATAAAAAATCAAGTAGAAAACAACGGTAAAATGGTCAAAGGCCGAAGGTTTAAAGCAATATCAACAACAACAACACCAACAACAACAGAGCCAAAAGGACTCGCTGAATCGATGAATGCTGATCGGTTCGCCCACATGTGCGACGCCGAGACTTGTTTTAACCGATTTCCACCACATCGCGAAGAGCAAGAACAAGAACATTTCAATCCACCACCTTTTGAAAAAGACGATCCTTCACAATTCCCTGAAAACGACGAAATTATCATCTCAACAACGAACACCCCAATGATACACGTTGATGAACCACGACCAGTTCCAGTTCCAGTTCCAGTTCCAGTTCCAATTAGCAGACCACCGAATATCAACTTCTTTCCATCACATCCTCCTCCTCCTCCTCAATTACTTTTCCCGATCAATCGCTTTGTACCTAATAAACACATAATGAATCGTGGACCAGTAATGGCATTACCATATTTCACACAACTTCAAATGATGACACCTCAAATGCCGTTTTTTCATCCTTACTTTTACCGTAACCATCCCCTGATGATGTCACCGGCTACTAGTTGGCGTCAAGTGCCCCTTTTGAGTAGCCGAATGAGAAATGATGAGACAAAAATTGATCATTAAAATGTATTTACTTATTTACGTAAAATAAACATAAGTTAATAATATTAATCACGACTGCAATGTTTGTGTATTTTAAATAAAACTTGTAAAATTAGTTGTATCTTAGTTCTTCTAATAATTCCTTAATCTACACCTACGCTGGCCAGTGACCAGTGGGCACTGAGCATAGAATAGATCACTGCACACGCACTCAGATAAAGACCGGAAGTTAATTTAACACTCATTTTATGCATGTAATGCTGGTGCCTTGTTAAGCTGTGTTTTCGTTCCCATTATGAAAACTCAATGTGGAACCTGAAGATCTAATTATTATTTAATCCTTTAATGACTTTATAATGTTTAAGAATTTGCAATGACAATACTAGTTAAAAGTGAAAGGAAAGCACACCCAGAGAGTGCAATTTTCTGATTACCGAATTAAACAATTCAGTAGTCTGTACAGTATGTCAAATTGGCATTGCTATTTCTTAAGTGACCAACTTTTTCCCAAATGTTGACATTGCGGTCAGTAATCAAATACAGTGTGACGAAATTACTTTCCCCCATATATCTAGTAGGTTATATAAAATGGTAAAAGAAGCAGGTGAATTCACTGATAAATGCATTTCGTGCTCCACGCTACGTAAGTTGGTTCTTGGTTAAACATACAGAAGATAAAAACAAAGATGAAGATTTTTCAGGTATTTATAAATGAAATTTGATTAGAAATGGTATAGTTAGACTTAAGTTATTTTTGCATTTTGCTTTACTATAAGATGACATTAGCAAGTAAGATTCTTATTGCCTCAAATACCTTTCTTTAATGGATCAAAATGTACTTTTTTATGCTCATTTTATTTTCTGTGCACATATTTCCATGATTCAGCAATAACTTGTAAATTTTAATTACAAACTTAAGATACCGGTATCAAATAGCTCAAACAATTTAAATGACAATGACAATAGCTTATTAGAGAACCAACACACACAATTACGGTACTGATAGCTTGAAATACTACAAGTTAAATAACTCAATTAACAAGTAAGTGGACCATCATTTTATTATCATTTATCTAATATACCTTAGTCCTTAATTTAAATCAATTCATTGCTGTCCATGGCACATTAAAAGTACGGTACTGTAAAAATACCTTTTACTATATATTTAGGCTTACAATTTGTTCTAACTTCCAACTACATTTACTAAATTCGTATAGCTTAAAGCCAAAGGCCCATAAAGAAATTTCTTGTTCTTAATCTCTTGTACATTTGATGAAGTCAAGACTATAGATTTTTGATTGAAGCCTGAAGCAACCGGATGTAATTAAAACTTTATTCAGTTTACACTTCAGAAGCCTTAGGCCCTTGTGCATCAGTGAACTTTGCAATTGCCCCTATTACCCACTTCCCCCGCAACAAACAGAAATGCAACTAAATCATCATTTACCCGTACATTTTTATTTTCTAGATCTGTTTCTTATTTCTGCTCACCATAAATCTGTGTTTCTCTGATTCATCTCAAGAAAGTACTAATACTCCCGAATTATCACCAACACCAACACAGTCCATAAATGCCCGTAATGGGTTTGGCCACCCAGGATTTGGCGGATTTGGTGGTTACGGCGGACTTTACCACCCAAATTTCTTCTTCGGAGGTTATGGCTACCAACCACCATTTTACGGATACGGTTACGGTTTTAATTACGGTTACGGTGGTTACCCGAACGGATTCGGTTACGGAGCCCCATTTGGATATGGCTTGGGGTATTAACTACAAAACAAAATTTAATAATTTATACTCTTGTAAGCTCGGGAATTAAATTACTACCGGTACATATTTTTTTTAAATAACTGATGTGATCGTTAACCTTAAATCAATATTCAAAATCACTGAAACGGTTATAAACATTAAAGTTATAGTTGCAAAAACAAAACAAGTAGGCGAAACGCTTAATAAAGGCAAAGTCATGAGGGTCTCGAGTTTAAAGACCTCATCTTCGGTGTCGAATAAGTGCCTCATGACCCACACACATGTAGGCTAACATGTCAAACCAACTGTGGCCACAACGAGTTATAATTAAATATAAAAAGAATTACTGCAGTATTAATCTCTTTTCTCAAAAAAACAACAGTGGAATTAAACCACTGCTGGCTTTGTTTACAACTGAAAAATAATTTTTCTTTTCTCATTAGTTTTATTTTTACTTGTTTTGCTTTGTTAAGTGAATGATTAATTACATTAATTTGACATAAATAAATAATGATTCACACCTAAATCTTTACCTACAATCCCTTGATAAACTACAATTAAAGTTTACTCTTATACATTGACACACCTCGATCATTCATTTGTAAAAAGTCACATGACCTAGCTTTCCTCCAATGAAAAAGAGGACAGTGAGTTTTTTTTGGATTCACTCAAAGTTCGGTGTTTGATACTACACAACGGAAACTCGCGTTTTGCAACTCAACTGTGTGGAAGCATCGCTCAGAGCTAAAGAAAAATGAACAAACATTTGGTAAGAAAAGGTTTTATTGAATCACTTAATTTATTATAAACTTTATAGTTTTTATTTCCTGCTGTTATTTCAGTTTTTTTATTACTTTAATAACAGTAAAATATTTTTTAAAAATTTTATTTAATGAATTTATGTTCAAAACACTAACTATTGTTTAAAAATAAACAATTCGCATCATGCTATTTCAATTAATACTGTGCGAAAAACGATTTGCGGAAATAATATACAACACGGCAATAACGATTTTTATTCTGGAATGCAATTGAGGTTGATGACACGACTTACTCTTGCCCTATTTTCCCACTGACCACTGACCTTGTAACGTGATTTACGACCAACGTTCTCTCCCATTTCTAGCCAGTAATTATTTCGGAATTATGCAATTTCTCGAGTGAAACAAAATCAAAACTGTTCTAATTTTTACATCATTTTTTTTTCATTTTATTCCAGCACATTTTATTTATTACATTAGTACTATGTCTGCTAGTGGTATCTGAAGCAGCGTCTCTACTCAATCGGAACAATGCCAGAGAGGGCAGCGACACGGTGGCAAGCAGTGTCCGGGCCTTTTTCTTGCGATTTTTAAAACGTATGCTGAGCATCGTGGGTTAAAAAACTAGGTGTTCCGATTCGTATAAGTAAGTAAAAAGAAGAAAAAAATAATTTATAAAAAAAAGTAATAACTGTTTTATTTTTTATTTATTTTTTTAAATAAATAGAAACAGCACAACATCTTCAATCACTCAATGCACTGGTTTTAACTCACAAGGCGAGGTTCTCTAGTTGTCTTTCAACGATTGTTACGATATTAATACTAAACAATCATGATATTGAATTGAATTTTTTCCTAAAATTGTTTTACCCACCTCTCAATATTGAGAGGTAGGTAAAATAATTTTAAGGATCAATATAACTTGTTATCATGATTATTTGGTACCGTATGGTAACAATCGATGATGGACAACTAGAGAACCTCTCCTTGTCAGTTCAATCATATATTTTTAACTGTATATAACAACTTTTTAACATGATATAAAATACTTTTAATGTTTTTATCGTTTTTTTTTAATAAAAAAAAAAAAAAAAAAAATTACTGTTGCTTCCGTTCGTATCCATGCATAAAACTTTCAGGAAATATTACCAAAAATCCAATTGGTTTAGGATGGTATAGAAGATGGTAAGATGGATGATAAAGTGGCGAATGATAAATTGCAGGATATTCATAACCAAACAATGGCTTAGACATACCGTAATTTTCGTAACCATAAAGTTTAAAACCGTATCCAGAGTGGTGTACACAACTTGCATGTCCGTAGTCACCGCTTCCTTGTGTGTATTTGTGTCCTTCGTGTCCGTGTTTACTAATGTCAAGAATGGATAAAGGGTTATAAAGAGATAAAGTATAAAGGGTTACCCTTTATCCATTCTTGCTAATGTCTTCATATGCGCTAACTATTCCATTTTGTCCATGTAACCACCATCTAGTCTAAAGATTGCGCCATGATTCGCGCTGAGTGCGGAAATTTATAAATTCTTCCGCTTAATATCTCTAAATATACTTAAATGATAAAATAATACTTAAAAAATAAAATACAGTATGTGATTTTATTTTTTATTTTGTTGGCTTTTTGATAAAATTTAACAGAAAACTAGACTTTGATTGATAGTTGTCAACTGTTTTTAAAAAACTAACCACAATTAAACATAATTTAATGTTTAAACGACTAATTCATCGTTTGAGACCGGTCACAACCAACGATTTGCTTCGAATTTTCGTCAGTGTGAATTTGAAATTGG
>JAQFZP010001103.1:0-22475 GCA_034695745.1 Geophilus truncorum | reverse complement strand
TTGTAGAAAACAACTAAAAAGTGATTGTTACAACAGTGCATCAACATTTCATTACTTGTTGTCAGTGCATTGTTGCCGAAACTCAAGTTTTTCAGGTGGATTTATACTTATGGGACGCACCTTATATACATTTCTTGCGCAATTGTCCAAGTGTGCAGTTGCCGTTGACTATACTACCATTGAGACTAATGTCTTTTATATTTTAGTTTGAAATACTTAGCTATTTCTTGAAGATTTTGTCGTCTATTTTGTACTTTTTTTTTTCTTTTGGTGTATTATAGCTGTAAGTGATTGCAATTTAAAGGTATCAATGGGATTTTATGGGGAGAGCCATGAGTTTTTTTTCTTTTCTTTTTTAAGGGTTTATGATTTTGTAGTTTCTGGTGCTTAAATTTTTATTTGATATCGAATAGTGAAAAAGATAAAAGAAAATTTTTGAATGTCTTCTGGCAAGTGAGAGTTTTAAACAAGGAGCTAGCCCTTACAGGCTACTGAATAGCTCAATATAGTTAAAATGCAATGTTTGTATAAAATTTATGCATTTATTAAATAGTATACAAGAAAGTGGTAATAAATTAAATTTTAAATTTAAAAACATTCAAAAATATTGTTATAAATTTCTAATTGCTTAAAAAAATTTAATGTTTCTTAAAATATTTAAAACTTTATTCTTCTAAACTAACAGTTTAAACTAGGCAAATGTATCAAACATGGAACCTTCGTCATTCACAACAATACCTCTTACACTCACAACAATACTGTACCTCTTACACTCAGAGTCTTGCACACCTGCTTGGCATGCCTTAGGAAGGGTTTTTATGTCAATCACACCCTAATATACAAAATTTCACCAGTAAATTGATCTTGCCTAGACTAACAAACATTTTGGTACTTTAATGCACATTTAACACTGCAATGGTCAACTTCTGCTAACATGTTAGTTAAGCTATGGCAAATCAACTGTAGGGTTGGCAATAACGATACGATATACTGTATTTGATATTGCGATATTTATGTGGTACCGTACTTTATTAATATTTTTTCAGATTTTTATGAAAACGATATATCGTCGATACGATACTTACTTGTCAGTATTGAGTAATATTTAAAATGGGAGACAAGCAGAATGTAGGTACGGTCCCAGAAAAAATAAAATTAAAACATAGCACTAGAACTAGATGTCATAAAAACGTGAAAACAAGTGTAAATACTGTACAAGCAATTAACGAACCCATCTTAAAAAATATCATCCAGAGCAGTTTAAAGAAATTGATTGGAATAAAGATTCATTATTGCTGCAATATACACAAACTACTTTGACACATGTTGAACTTGGAGGATTGTCAACATTGCCAAGTGCAGAATAATCCTCAACTTAGCTACGATCTTCTATAGGAATAAGCTTGAACCTGATATGTTATGCAGGTTATTGCTTCTACACTCCATGGCTTGGCATTTGTAAATTAGGGTAATGTTGAATGTATCACAATTTTAGCCATAAAAATAAAGATTTTCAAAATATTAGAGTGTTTGTGCTTCGTTAACAGACCCGTTACCAGAAACAACCCCGTTATAATAATCTTTCTATGAGAAAATTATTCTAACGTATTTTTTAAGGTACCGGTAACGGGTTTCTTAATGGAGAGTAGCACAAACTCTCTAATAAATAGTAATATCGTTATTGTATTGGCGATACAGTATTTTACAAATATTGCCAACCCTACGTACCGTAGTTATGATGTAAAATGAAAATGCGCTAACTGCTGCAATTTTGAAAGAATTTAGCAGTAAATGTGTTAAGAGATGAGATGCTGAGACTCATCTACCTTGGATCGGCATTTAATTTTGACTTAATCTCAGTAAAAATTAACTAAAAAGAAGCTTAAGAGGAGTACTAATAGAATATGAAATAAAAATTCTGGAAAACAATTTACTTTTTGAGATTTCATGAGCAAATAAATGGCACACGATTTAAAGAATAGCCCGTATACACTATACGCGCAATTCAGAAATATTGTATCGTGTAGTTTACTTTCCAAAAATCCGGTCAGCCCTCTAATCTATTTTTTTTTCAATCTCCCAGTGGAACTGAGCTTTCAAGGGCCGTGGCAAGGTTTATTCTAGAACCCCACAAGGGCTTCTTGTGTGGTTGTTGTACTTTCTTGCAATGCAGACTGGTTTTCATTAAGTCGGCAGAGAAGCCACATAATCCACCTTTCTTTTCCTTGTTGGTTTAAAGCCCAAACGTGACATTGGTCCGTACCATTGGACAAACCACACGAACCAAGTGCAGTTACAGTATTTACTCGTGCTGTCCATTGAAGTAATATTGTGCATGAAACGTTGTAAATGTTTGTTTGAAAAAATTAAAATAAAGAAACCCGAGTTAATAATTTACCATATCTGGCATCGATCTCGAATAAAAGTTTTATTCGAATGTTTCTATTGCTTCGTACAAATTGCAAAAGCTTGCATGTACTGAAATTGAATTTCGGATTTCTATTAAGTTATAAGTTAATGTAAATTTTAATTTGAGTTTCAAATTGTAAAGTCATAAACCCTTTAAGGAAAAACTCGCATCTTAATTAGCTCAAGTTGAAAAAACTACAATTTTGAAGGATAATGTTATCATGTTGTGGGTATTGTATAAATTTAAAAAAATATTACCGTAAATTAATTTTTTTGGATAAAATTTTTTTTTTTAAAAATGTCTGCTCGGATCGCCCCATTAATTTCCATTTTTACACCATTTTTTAAAAAAGTTTGGCCTACACACTTGTCATTGTACGTGATAAGAATTATCGGTTTGAAACGTCGAAATGGTAAATGAGGTGAAAAAATGTCAAAAATGAAAAAACAAAACAAATAAATTTCAAAACCAAAAAAAAAAAATTTAAAAAAAAATTGGCGTGCATCGTAGAAGAAATTAAGTGTAAAAGCAACACGTCAAATGAGAAGTGTCTAGGCTCAAAAAGCGTGCTGAAAAAGAGAGAAAAAAATCACATTCAAAAATTTCAATCACGAAAAACTGTTCAGCCCCGAAAAATGCAGAAATTCAGCAAAAAGGAAAAAAATGGAAAAAAAATTAAAGAAAAAATTGGCGAAGTAGAAGATGATGATTCCAAATGCTCAAGTGAAGATAAAGAGAAAAGAAGACGATTACGCACCGTGGCGTGTGTTTAATTTTGCGAGAGTGATGAGGTGCTCGAACGATTTACTTTTTGCGATATGGGTACTTACATCATCGGAGTCGGTCTTGCAATTACTTACGTCTTCATCGTGATCGAAGGCATTGAAGACATCATAAGGGAGGCATGAGAGAAGGTCTATGACAAACCAACTCTTGAGATAGTTCATGCGAATGATTTTTGGGTCACTGACAACTTCGCCACCAGGTCCCACGAAAGTGGTGTGGAAATTGAGAACGATGTCTATGAAGAAAATGACGTCGACGATACTGTCGACGACGAGCAGACTCACGTCGTCGCTCGTCTTGTTCTTGAAGGCGACGTTGTACGGCACCATGATGGCCGTGTAGAAAGTAAGGCAAAGGATAATCCAGTCCCAGATTGCTTTGAAGGCGCAATAATGCAGTAAAATGTGAGGCGGTGTCTTGGGCGCCTCCTGTCGGTATTGGGGCATCACATCGGAATTTAGGCTCAACACCTGTTATATCAATCATCAAATCAAACATTTCCTAATCGTCATTTCACAACCCACAAGTAGTGATGAAATATCAATATCAAGACAGTTAAGTTATTTCTAAAAGTGTGTTTTTTATAACGTTAAGTGGGGTATTGATTTACTATTACGGAAGTCATTTTTCTAAGTTGAGAGTAATAAAATATAAGGCAAGTAAAA
Source organism: Geophilus truncorum (assembly GCA_034695745.1). NCBI lineage: Eukaryota > Metazoa > Arthropoda > Chilopoda > Geophilomorpha > Geophilidae > Geophilus > Geophilus truncorum. The sequence goes on along the minus strand of JAQFZP010001103.1, from coordinate 18,614 downwards.
AAAATTTTTATTAGATTTGATCGCAAAAAATTTCACAAAAAAAATGCACTTGGCTTTTATCGGTAATTACCACATAAAATTTTACTTGTCTGTATGAGTTTGGAAATCACTTTATCGAGTACCGTATCAATATAATATTATTTCATCACTACCTAGAATTCCCAGCCCACGTTTGTAACGTCTGTTCTTACAGCTCCGATATTGGTGGATGGCTTGTTGCTGTCTTTGACAGCAGGCAAGTGCGATGAGAACTGTTGGACGAGCGCCGTTCGGCTTCGCGTAACCGAACGGGCCAGACGAGCGAATTTGCTCAGTCCCGCTGGTCCGCCTTTTGAAGAAAAGCCTTGTTCGAATAAAAGAGTAAAATTAAGAAGGCAACACTTAAATTAATTCATACCTTTGGCCGCTTCCGTCTCGATCGGCTCCTTCAGCGCCGTGATATCCCTGAAGGTGCACAGGAAGAGAACCACCATATCCCGCTCGTTCTTGATCGGTGTAATGCTGAACAGGAGCCATAGTGGAGTCTCTGTAGAACATGGAAGAGGTGAGAGCAAATATATCATTATGCATAATGACTTTAAGACGTCTTGATCCACTCAAAAACAAACACTCGATTCAATTTTACGCTGCACTTTATCGAAGTTGACATTTTGCCAAGAAGATACTTGATAATATTAATGCACAGCGAAAAAATTTTAGAATAAAAAGAAAAAAATATCCAGCTCATCAGCTAATGGTTTACTCGAAATTAAAATTCAAAGGAAAAAAGAAAACTTTGACAGTTTCATTTTCGAGCTGAATTAATTAAAAGCTCGTGAGTAATTTTTTTTATTTATTTTTTTTTTAAAAAGGTGAATTTTGTTTTTAAATTTTTATAATTTGTACTGTAACTTTACTGAATTGTTTACACAGTCGTTGTTTTCGTTGGTAATCGTTTGGACGAAACCGAGGTAACAAATTGAGGAGAACGAAGTTCCTTATCTGATTGCACCCAAGTGGCACCCCTAGAGTACAGTAAAGCGTTTGATGGACCTCGCACTATTGAATTTCATTACGTGATCTTGCGCTAATTAATTGCATTGTAATAAAACGCTGCGGTGCAGGTAAAGCTCGTTCTTTTAATATTCTTCTGAGACACGGAGAGATTGTCTTTATTATTGTAACGAGAGATGGTCTTTATTCTTCAGATAACAACTTTTAACGGCCAATTTTCAAACGGAAGTAATTTTTTTTATCGTTTTAAAATTCATCATTTGCGTTATTTTTACGTTTGGGTATTTTTTAACGTTGTTATGCAGAGCTTCGCACAAACAAATTCAATCTCTCGCATGACTGTGATGACAGGTAGCAACTGAAACGAGCGACGGATGCGTATCTGTTGTCAGGGGCAACAAAATATCGGATTCGCATACCTTCGTCAATAGCATTTTTATGCGAAATACAATGACGTCATGACCTGTTTGTGTTTGTTTCTAATGGAGTATGTCGAGCGGCAAAAGTGGCAAAAGTTGCACTCGAATTGAGCGCAATTGGAGTCCTAAGTCACGTAGATTTGATGCAATTTAAAGCCATGCACTCCTATTTCAAGAAAGTGAACGCATGCGCTCTCGCATCGACTCTGGCTTTTGCATTAATGATGAGATGTGTTGCGCTATTCCTGGCGCATTCAGGTGCCTGAATCTCGTTAATTTTTTAAGAAACCTTCAACCGAACTCTTAGCGCAGCCGAAGGTGGAGGGGAAGAAAAGTGGGTCACGGTTTTAGCTGCAATTCAATTACGGATCCAGCAAAGGTAGAAAGAGGTATAAAAAATAAAGGGATGTGATGTGTTAATAAGACGGATGTCCTTTTAAGAGCGACGTAAGGGTTGAATGAGTGACGTCAGGAGAATGACAAATTGTGTCGTTCACTCAGGGCGGAGGCTTTCGAATGATTAATGCGATGACAGATTTGTTTTGACTGTGACCTGCAAAACGACCGAGGCCATCACATGTGAATCGTAGCATAAAGTCGAGATAATATTTTTCACATTTTCTATCGCATCTGTTATCTGGGCTGACAGGTCTCATTTTTTTGTTTTAGTTACTCGATTAATTTTCTCTAATGTGATGAAAAGTGATAATTGGAAGGCCAATGTGCTTTGTTTGGATCATCTGGATCCAATTCCAAACTTAGGGTTGTTTCAAACATAACTTAACATTTTGAAACTCGGAGCTGAAAAATATGGCACGTCTTGTTTGATTTAGGGATTAAAATATTGTACGTAAACAAACATAGGTGTTAAATGTGATCTCTTAATATTGCAAATTTGATACAACCGGAGGAGCATGAATAGTTAATGGGTAACGTTTTTAAAATAAATTTCTTCGGTGCTCTAATTTGGAGCTGTGTTAAGCAGAACTTCCGGTTTTGTTGCAGGTGTTAAACTTGGTTAATTTATTATTGATATACAAGTAATCTCTGTTTTTAAAGTTTCATCTCTTATGAAGCCAAAAGTGTTATTTCATTTTTTTCAACTCTTAATACAGTCGAACCCTGTTATAACGAAGCTCAAAAGACCGAAAATTTGTTATAACGAGGATTTAATTATTTTGAGACAAATTATCACACGATTAACATAGATGGGGAGTTAAAAAATCGTTTGTTATAACGAGGATTTCTTTGTAACAGTTATAACGAGGATTTCTTTGAGTTCGTTATAACGAGATTCGACTGTGTACAGCAGATGTAAAATCAAAGCATTGATTAATACATTACCGGTTGAATTCGAAGCTTAAAATTTCAAAAGCACCATTTAATGTGAATCAATAAGTAATTCTATATTTTCACGCTATTGGCATTACCGGAAGTGCCCTTAATCACTGCTCTGAATGACGAGGTCAAACATTTACATTAAAGCCATTTTGCATAAATGCCATTTCTTGTCGCTGGTTACTGCGACTGGATTCTGGTCTATTGAAAAACTGCTCTGGTGTCTTTGGTCTTTTTTTTCACACGCGCTTTCGAGAGTGGACATGGCACTCAGACTTGCACACGTGTCAGATTCCCTGATCCGTGTTTTAAAGCGCGTTGAATGGGTTACCAAACGGCTACCATCGACCCAGAGGAATGTCTAACAACTAGAGGCAAATACAAAGCCATCGACCACATTTCTGTTTGTTTACCAGAGTGAATTAGATGAGATTCTTTCTCGGGTTTAAAAGGAAGAAACTTTTTACTCGAAGATATTGTCTCTATGCCGTATGTGTTTTCGTTGCGTTCTATTTCCCGTATCTTGCACTGAGGCTTTATGGATTTGTGGGAATTTTTTCCTTTCGGTGTGAAATCTGCTCTGTATGTAGGGTTACAGTTTTTGCTCGGGCCAATTTGAAGTTGGCCCCTTTTTTTCCTTCTTTCTTTTGGTCAATGCATAGAAGACTTTAAATTTAAAATTGTTTTCCAACTTTTTTTTTTACGGAATAATACAAACTGATACTTACTATTCTTCTTATAAAGAAGGATTTCAAACTGATCTGCTTGCACTTGCTCTAAACACTGCTCCACTCGACCGACGATGTTCTTGTCGGTGTCTTCACCGTACATGAAAGTGCATCGGCATGACTTTTGCATGACTTCTGCCCGGTTATAACCGGACACTTTACAAAATTGTTCGTTGCAGTAAACGATTGGGTAGTCCACAATCTGCGCATTGGCGAGGAAGAAGCTGCTATCAGCTAGAAAAGAAAAAAAATAATTAAAACTAAAACACACACTTAAAAAATAAATAAATAAATGAATAATTAATTGAGTGCAAAGTTATTTCGAAATGTTCTTTTGGTAATGAACTAATTATTTCTAACGATCGTAAAAAAAAAAGTGCAGAGTGCCCCTTTGGCAATGTATGGAGAGTGTTGCAAGGTGAAGCCCAACCGAGGGGAGCTTTTCAATGTATCAGCTAACAAAGCCGCGAGGGATGAATTGTATCGAGCATCACTGAATAAATAACATGATTGGGATGAAAAATTGCAAGAGGCAGAAATATGATTTTTATCTGTAAAAAGGAAACTTAAAATCAATTTATGCATGAAAATCCCCGTGGTTTATTTTATTCATGAAAACACAATTAGGAAACAAAATAAACTCCTGTGCCTTACCCCATCATGAATATTTTTTCTGACTTTTACTTTTTTTACCCCCACTGGGAAAAGCAAGTTGTAAATACATTTAACCATTTAAACATATACTGTAAATTGGAAAACCTCAACTTTGCATCACTATTTAATTACTAAATTAATTAATTATCTTGTGCGTTGACGTACATCAATATTAACGACCATTTGACCTCGACATGTAAACCAGAATCATTAAAATTCAATACCCGACTTTTAATATATCGTCACATTTATCGCACTTCATTTATTACGCATCGAATTCATTGCGCGGCATTTGATAAACCGAATACTCAATCTGTGATTCGATAAAATTTGATTTTTATTTCTAACTTCGCCGTGTTTTCGCCGCAAAAGCGAAAAGCATACTTCTCAAATAGAATTAAGTTTGCTTGTCACAGTTGTCGCGCTTTCCGACGTGATGGGGCGTCAGCAGCGGCAACCGGTGTTGGGAATACGTTGATGTACATAAAGGGAAAGTCAAGACGTCAATTTGTAGAGTGTAGTGAGTGGGAGTAGACAGTGCATTTAAAAGCTTCTTTGCCTGCTCGCTGTCAACTCATGATTATGCTTCATTAGCTTATTTAGCTGATGAATGCACTATTCCTCTGACAATTAAACACGTTAAATTTTTTTTGTCACGCTGAATTAGGTGAAGGATTTTCAGGATTAAATTGTGGGAAAGATCGTTGAGAGATTCTAAATCCTGTTGAATTAAGTGGAAAATTGATTTTTATTTTTTTGTAGGTTTCTTAATAATATCGATTGACACAAATGAAATCGGTTTGAACTCGATAAGAATCGCGTATAATCGATTTAAAATTCCGTTAATTAACATATAAAAATCGATTACCAGAAGCGAATCAGTGCAAATCCTTTCCCTTCGCGTATCGATTATTAACGTATGAAATATTAAATTATCGATTAGCAATAAACTCTATTACTAGTATCCTTAATTGATTGACATTAACCCTGAACTCATTTAAAATTATCAGATAACGAGATTTAGCGTGGAAAATACCAAACCAGAATTAAAGTTCTATCAAGTATTAATAGTTGTATGTCGATACTCAAAATATAATAATTTTTTTCAAAATTCCGCAAAGTGGCGCTGATATTTTGAAGTAGAAACGAGAGCGCAATTTTCTCGGCAGCTGCGGTTTACTAAAAGGATCGAAGATGTCTCATATCTGACAACACTCTATGATAGCTGCAAGGCCAACATACGGACATCACTTCTAAAAAGACGGATATACACAAGAAAAGAAAAGAAAAGAAAAGAAAAAAAGTTTTTTTATTTTTATCTATTTGTTGTTCTTTTCTTCTACTTTTTTTGGCGGATTTTCAGGTGCACTATATACATTTGTGAGAAAGTTTTGAAAATGGAATCCAAATCCCTGAGGAAAAAGTCGCAAAGACATGGTATAAATCAAAGACAATAAAAGAATCGATGAATGATGAAATCCATCAATGTGACAAGTGTTTTTGCCCCCTTTTTTAAACCCCCTGGCGACTAAATTTGATGAAAAATATTTTCATATTTGGCAAATGACCACTCATTTTTCTTCCTTTTCTTTCCCAGTTTCATTTCTACGTTTTAGTAAAGGAAATATGATTTATACTCGTTTTCGAAAATATTTTCAAGCAACTATTTTCTCCTCTTTAATTTCAATTCTATTTTTAGCTCTCCCTTGTGTTTTTCTTTTCCCCTGCCATTTTGTTGCTTTTTTTTCACCGTTTTGAAATAATCTTAAAGGGAACACACCCTAATCCAATCCAGTAAATAAAATGGGTGTTTTTTTATTTACTTTTTTTCTTTTCCACACAACATCCGCTTCGGATGACAACCCGATTCAACTTTTACCAGGCATGTGTTTATTACTTGAAGCCAACAAAATGGAGTAAAATAAAACTTTAAAAAAATGTAAAAAGAACATTTTTTTATGAAAGTGAAAAATAGAAAAAAAAAAAAAAGACTTGAGCGAACGCGATAAACATCCATTTTTATTCACGTTCTGCGCGCATTGGCGGTTGGGGAATTGCTTATTCCACAAAACAGAAACAAAAGATGAAACGTGATATCGTCTGGATTTACAATGCAAAAAGAGTTTTCTCGTGTATAGTACACTAAGGCCTGAATTGAAGAGTCTTTTAGTTTAATTTGTGCCGCGTACCAACAAGAATGAATGACGGGGTCACTGACAAGTGAATTAAAATGAAATGCGTTCAAGTTAAGTTTTGTTTTGTTGTTTTTGTTGTTTCTCACAATGAGTGATTTATTAACAAGTCAAAAATTCTCAACTTCTATGACGTAGAGAAAAATAGTTGTATTAATTTAACACATTAAATATAAATTCGACCTTTTCATACGAGTTCCTGGTAACGAGTTTAGCAGCATGAACTGACACCAACTGTCACTGCATCAACTCTCTCTTTAAACCAGAAAGCACGAAAACAAACAAATGTAAACAGTTTGATTGTATTAGACCGAAATTAATAATTGAAAGTCCATTTCCAAACGCGCGATTCAATTGCGATGAAATGGAAGTGCCTCATTTTTGAAATTCATGAATTCAAATTAAAACAACCCAGAAAATGTATCCTTTTCTTCACAGCTTCGAAAAATATTTTCCCACCGAATACAGGATTTTGCCATAGATCTTTGTGTTTGTGACCTCGGTGAATCCAAATCCATTCGATATAAAAGCCCTGACGTCATTGAGTGAATCTATTGTACGAGGGACTGCTATTTTCTTCTTTTTTTTTCCTTCTAACTATTTATAGGAATGTATGAGGCGTTTCCCTTTTTCCAGACGTTGCTGAAAAACCTCTCACTACACTACCTCTTCTTTCCTGTGCCAACTTGCACTCCTCCCACTTTTTCCTGGAAAAAATTGCTGAATTTTAAGGTTTTGTACTGGCAAATCAATCAACTCTAGAACCAATACGAAACCAGGTGCATCTCGGTTCGCTTTTCTATTTCCATTTTCATTTCCCTTTTGTCTTTGATTTCGATAAATAGTAATCATAAAATCTGTGGAAATTGTTCGCGAAGATTACATTCTTTATTTAAATATAATGAGCTCACATATTGCTGCAGTGTAATTCTTTTTTAATTATTCTATGACTATTTTTTTTTTTTAGAAATAATGATACAATTTATAATCAAATGTCAGTTGCATTAATTAAGACGTAGATTGTCGCTAAAATGTATGTTTTATGTTTTTATTTATGTTGCAGCGCTCGGGTTGTGTTGGTACAAAGTGTCAACGCTCAATGGCAACTTGAATCATGATTTATTTGAAAACGGTGTTGCGCAGTTAAAATCTCTTGGCAATTTCGAATAGTAATGTGGGTGTGAAGAATTCATTGGAATCGCTAAAAGTGACTTGCGACTTGGGGTTCGAGGTCATACCATTATTACTGTAACTTCGGTACCACCATAGAAAGTTAGTGTCAATTAGAAACTTCTAGGGCAGGAAAGTTAAGGGGCAGCTAATCAAAAAACCAATCCAATCAAAAGTTAAGTGTATTCATACATTTCCTCACTACAGGTCCTTCTTATTGACTCAGAAAGCAAAAAATCTCATTACAAGAACTACGGTACTCCCACACAACTATAATGGGAAAAAAATAATCCGGTTTTGAAACGTGCTATTTATTTTCATTAATTTTTTTTCTTTTTCCATTAAAAACAAAAATAAAACGGAACGAGGAACCTTGATGGATTATGTCTATAAATTTGAAGCCATTATTTGTGGTTAGTTCTCCATCTCCCTTTTTTAACTCGTTAACTGTGGTTTGAATCGTGTTTTTGTGGAGTTCTGTTTACGCCTGACTAAAAACCCCTAGTATGGAAGGAAATTGTGCCAAAATTCTTTGTCCTTCGACCAACAGCTGACGCGAAGCCCAGAAGATGACGGCAGCTGACGGCAGACCCCGCCCTCTATTCGAAATGATTGCCAAGTAAAACTTGCATTCCTCTTACGATAAAAATTCTCTATTTTTGTATCTAAAAATGTCGTGCAATTTTTAAAAACAGGGGAGAAAAAAAAACTTATCATCAATCATGTTGTAATTTGCTTTGTTCGTTTGATGAAAACTTAATTTGCCATTGATCGACTCCCGAGGACCGATTTAGACGCAATCCACGTCTAAAACGCTGGGGCCCGAGAAATTATAATTAGGTAGATGAAAAATCAGCTGTCTGATACGCTCTTATTAAAAGCTGGTGACTAGTATACGTGTTACTGTATAATGGCGTTCATTTGTACGTTGCGTCACTCAGCATCACGCAATCCATCATTGCCAACTCGGTGGGAGACTTGAGTGCGTGAGTGTTTCATTGGAATCTCTCGAGTGTTCCACTTCTACAGGACACTAATTTTGACGGCCAAGGTCGCTTGAGAAACGCTCAATTTTTTCCATTTTGTGTGTAATTTGGTTTGAGATTAAATTTTCAGATAAGGTTTTTCTTGCTCCTTAATTAGATTCTGATCAAATTTGATATCTGACATTTAGATACTGCAAAAATTAAATTTAATTATAATGCCAAAAATGACACGTGGTTAGTTTTAAGGCTTTATTTGGTATAAATAAATTAGATGCGAGTTTTAACTATTTATTAGAATTTGTGTGATACTGGTTGAGTTTCAATTAAAATGCAAGGTTAGCGGCAGCACGTGGATGGTTCACGTGAGAATTGAGCAGCAGGTAGTGGTTAATGATCTTCAAATTACCTAAATCTATTATTTGCCCCTGTCCTTATTTAAAGTCAGGGTGCGTTCTGCGGACCCTTTTCGTTTTCCTGTTTCTAATTTTGTCACGAGCACTTACTTACGAGGTAGGTGGGGGTTAATGGAGTTTAACTTTTCGAGAAATAAATCAAGGAAGAGGGAAACTTAGTAGTTAGTCCTCATTTTTTAAAGTTGTGGTAAAGTTGTGCAAAAATAAAAATAAATTTATTTTCTGTTGTGTATTATTATGTTAATGTTGTTTTAAAGCTAAATTGGTTTAAATCACTTTTTATCTTTTTTGTACATTTAGATGACATCTATAATTACAGTTATTTTATGTAATTACGAGGCACAGTAAACGAATCGAGTAAAAATAAAAAATTTCAAATTGGTTTTGCTAATGCTGATTAATCAACTTTAAAATAACATCCGACTTAATGATTTTGTTTATGGTGAAAGACACAGAAAAAAGAGGTAATTTTGGGAGTTGCAGGCCCAGCTCTACTTTAAACAAAGTACACAGCAGTAGACGTAATAGATTTATTCGTTGCAATTTGTACACCATTAAATATTACCTGCACCTCAGCTCTCAAGTTGCACTACATCACCGAGAGCGTTGCAGTGCAAATTAAAAAAAAAGTAAACCTAAACCCAAAGCAAACATATCCGCAACTTGTTTTGAAACAGACCTTTTCCAGCAGGAACTTAGAACAGAATTAATATTGATGCTCAGGACATGTACCTCATTTTCATACTTTATATCAACAGCGAGTTAATAAATAAATAGGCTTTAAGGGGTTCTTTAGGCTCTAAATCTTTAAGTTTTACGTTTGCACTGCTTTAAAAATGGAATACAGTACGGTACACATTTGAGTATTTGACATTTATTACATTACAAGTTAAATTATATCAGTTAACTGCACCTTGACTCTCCGGACACATAAATTAATTTAAAATAATTTCACCGTTGCTTTGCTCCTTCAAATATTGGTTTTTAAAAGTCTCTCACAAACCCGCGAACTTAGATGGGAGAAATACGTTTGCCAATACTCCATCACGGTCACGGGTAATTTCCCAAGCAATGACCTGAAGTTTCCTGCAACATTTGTCTAAGCCAAAACCAGAAGCCGGATCTCAGAGCAAGTAAACAATAAAAAAATATAGAAATTTTTAATTTAATTTTTATTATTTTTTTACTTCGCTGTTTACCTAAACCGAATCACAGCCGTTGTTTACGTTTCGCCATTTGTTTGTTGAAACGACGCAAGACAAGAAGGTTTGTTTGTGCGTTTCCTTGTTCAATCACACTGACCCGCAATTGATTGACTAATAAATCGATGTCTAGTTTAGTGAGAGGTGTTTTGTAAATGGAGGGTCTGTGTCAAGGGCGAAGTGGAGCGTAAAACCCACTCGTGCGGGGTTAATCACGAGAAAGAAGTAAACGTCGAAATTGAAAAAGATTTTTTTTTTTTTTTTTAAATCTTAAGCTTAAGAAAGAAGGAGTTTTCTTTTTTCTTTGGATATTAAAAAATTTCCTATGAATTTTAATGTTTAATCTTTGATATTTTCTTTTCTTTTTTTTTTTTTTTGGAGCTAAAAATATAAACGGTGAAATTAAGTTTTAAAGACGAAGCCCCAATCTGGGATTTCATGCATTCAAAAACGTGGTTTTATTTACGTCATTTCACCTTAAGCATTGTCAAACAACGGAACGTTTTAAATGGCTTTGCTTTAATCTGGAATTGGAAAGCAAGGGAAATTAAATTATCATTTTTTTTCCTCCTTTCTTTAGTAATTACAAAATCAAATACAAAATCCCAATTCGGTGAAATTTAATTGCATTTTTTCAGACTCCCCCCGCCCCATTGCAATTTCTTTCTTGTGTGCACCGATTGATTTTTTCCCCATAATCTACATCATGCTAATTAGAAACCGAAATAATTAATTAATTAATGAATAATCAAATTGGCTTAATACCAATACAATATTCATATAACCAGAAATTCACGCAAATGTCGAATTTATTTCATGTTTAATTCGTCAAACAACACAATTGTTTTGTCGTTAATAAACCAGTTGACGAAATGACGTAAACATTGCATCATAAAGAGAATAACCCTGTGTGGGTTCGAGCACGGAAGGTCAGGGCGACGCCAGTTGCGAGCCCTATATTTGGACACTTCTGGCAACTTCCCAATGACGTCACTCTTCAAGGCCGATATCCAATTTCTATATTCTCTTGTATGCGATTGCTCGCAGAAATATCATCGTTTCTAAGTTTTAAACACCGTTTCACAGCTCTTTTGTGCCCATCAAAAAGACTGCGTCGTCAGATGTTATGTCTTTTGTGCCGAATTGCTAAGGTCGGTTTTGATGCTGCACGACTTCCGGTAATGTTAAATCTATGGGCGGTTTAAAGTTGCAGTTTAAAATATAACGAAGTGAATTTTTTTTTAAAGAAGAAGTTTGGCGTTAAAAGATGTGATTTTTTCTGATAGAAATAACGGAATCTGATTGTTCTGGGTCAATTATTTACGACCTGGTTCGGGGTTTCAAGGGTTGAAGCGGGGAAAGTTAACTGATATAAGACGTGACGTGCGTTTACAAGTTTTGCACATTAAAGTTGCAGCTTGTAACTTCTCAATGAAGAAATTCGCACTGCGGAAAATTATACGAGGCGAGAAATGATCTTTGAATTTGTGATTAGTATAATATAATATAAAAGTTTGAAATGTAAAAAAGGTGAGAATAGACTTTTTTTTGCAGAAGAAAAAAAATGGGTGGGTGCATCACATTTGGCCAAAATTTACCATAAAGTGAGCCTGGGGACCCACCCTTATAGTTAAGAATAAAGATGCGATGTAATTACAGGCCTATTCAACACTTTTTAGTATCAAAATTTACTGTAAAAATGCATTAAAACACTACTGAATGCGATGCTTTCCCTTAAAATGTATAAATGTTTCATACATAAGTGTAACTCGGAAGTCATTAGTGTTACGCTGCTTTTCTAAATTTCATAAATTTAACATCCTTATACTATTTATAATTACATTTATTTGCCGTAAAGTACTTTTGACTTTAAAACTCAGCGAAATATCATAGTTCTTATGCAATTTATTGTTGCAACTCCCACTTTTGTCACGTTTTCGCCTGTTAAGGGGAATGCAAGTATTTAACCAATTGTAAAATGATCTGTCTAAACACAGGCATCTCCGATATCGCTGAAAACAATAACTGTTTTCAATTTACTTATGGCGTCGCACTGTGCACCAGTGTGGAAACGCTTCTTTTTGCTGTGTAACTCTTGGCATAATATATTTTTGATGACATCTGTATACAACTTTGATTTAATACCGTGACAAACCCCAATAAAAAATGAATGTTTTTATTATTTTTTCTTTTGTCTCAACTCGTGACTGACTGACAAACTTGACCTTGATCTTCCCTCAATTGACCAACATCACCGGAAGCTGGGGTTCGTTATTCTTGACATGAGGCAATGTTTATTGACGTCCCCGACTATTTAATTACAATAAAAGATATTCAGCTTGTATTCAAGCTTCTACACGAGACATGGGGGTAGGAAGGGGACGTTCAAGGGCACAGTCGTTGCGTTGTGGGTTTATGGGTCAGAACGAGCCGTCGTTCCGACTGCTCATCTACATTTCACTTACAGATATCGCGTGATTTTTGAAAGCGCTTGTAAAAAATCTTTTATATCCACTCGAAAACCGCGAGATAAGGATTAAGTTTGTCTTTTACAACAACACGATCCAATTGACTTTTCTCAACGCATGAAAATCTTTTTGTGTCACGTTCAAATCACTTCGTGATTTCTCCCGATGGAACCATCAACTCCCCTGATATGAGCATCCAATCTGGATTCGTGCACGCATGCGGCACCTCACCCGTCATGGCACCACGGTCGCTAAATTGCTCGTTTCGCTACCATTGTTACCACTCAAGTGCGCATGAGCAGAAAATTCTCGACCACTTTTTCTACTTCACGGGGTGGTGACTCGAAATTAGTACATTTAATCTCGCTTCGTGTTTTTTTTTCTTTTCATTTTTCCCCATTTTTTTCAACTCTTGACTGATGATATAAAAATAGAATGGCCTTGATGAGCCCTCGTCTTTTATTTTTTTCTATTTTATATTGTACTTTTTTTTTGTTTTAAGTGAATTATATTGTTTCGCGTTAATTAAATGCAGTCTCGAGAGCGCTTTATGTCATAAACAGCGAGCGTGTGTAAAATTTAACTGTTTTTTAATAAATATATTTTAAGGAAAAATAAATTTATTTCTTTTTTTTTCGGATTTAAAATCCTGATTATACAAGTCTGAAGTTTTGACTATGTTTTTACTTTACATAATCGACTTAACATTTCCATCTTTGTATTAAGTTTCGTAAAAACATTGAAATGAAATTTTTTTCTTTAACTTTCCTTCACCCTAAATAAAAAGATGTTGCATTCCAGCTTTCTATCAACGTTATTTCTCAAGGCGTGAAAAACTATTCCATTAGGCGCTATACTTTTGAAATCCCAATTCCCGTAAGTCATTCAACACTGCGGGAGACTGTTTTCACCTGCCCACACACAAATGGATGCAGAAATTCTAATTTTTTTGTTATTCAATCTCAACGCCCTGCTTAAGTTACAACGCGTCTTAAATCAATTAAAAAAGCACTTTTAGCATCTTTTATCCTCGAATAAAAACACAGAAAACATAAATTATTATTATAATAAATTATACATTAAAAGAGAGTAAAATCTTCGCCTTGGAACTTCTCTGCATAGCAGCAGGGCATTGCAGTTATGCAGGGAAGCAACTTCGCATTTCAAAGGCGGCGCTTTTCCCCTTTTCCGTTACGCTTAAAAATTTCATAAAACTTTCGTTTTCATAAAACTCCTCACTATATCGACACTTTTTCATTGCGCCGTATTATTCCCCACCACTTTAGTGTAACAAACTTTCCAATTTAACGTATCGATAAAAATAGATCTCTAATGCGATTCAATTGGACCTTTAATCCGATTGATTTTACAATGTTCTATCATGATCAAAAACCGACAACTGCCCTTTTCCCCTTCAACCAAGATGCTTTTGCCGGATGACAGAATAAATTTCATCCGTTATTAACTTAGAAAACACACCGTGTCAGGATGAGACGAGGAAAAATACTCGGGTCTGGCAAATCCGATCGGAAAACCATCGATCGGCCGAAGCATCGGTAAAGAAATTTTCCTTGACCACTTATACCCTGTTTGTAAGAGTTTAAATGGGTTTTTCTACTTTTCTCCTCTGTTTCCCTAAACTGTTTTTCGGTGTCACTGACTTGGACCCCACCCATTCAAGACAGTCATGAATAAATAAACAAATAAATAAAATGTGAGTTTCTAGATGTGTTTGTGTTTTGTTTAGTGCTACTCGAGGATAAGTTGCCATAGCAAGTGAAGCGACTAAACTCAATTTTGAGCTTTAAGTCAATCGAATTTCTTGAAATGTTGACAGACTTGGTTTTCAATAGGAAACCGTTGAATGTACAGTACAGTAACCACCATTTTGTATGAACGATAAAAAGGTGTATAAAAAGGAACTCTAAGGTCATTTCTTGATGTTGTTATTTATTCAGTTTTAATCTTAATTTTATTTCTTTTCGGTCAATCGTGAATTTAAATTTAATATTAAAAATGGATGTTTAATCTCGTTGACTCGTTAATAATCGATCACGCTTAAGTATTTATTGCATTTTTTGGTAATGGAGCTCAAATAGATCACGAGATTGACTCATTATGATAAAAAAATTGAAATGTGTTCGTTATTTATTAATAAAAAGAAACAGATTAATCATAAAATATGAAGGAGGAGGAACCTTAATCGCGTTAAAAATATTCTTTATAAATTTAGATTAATAAATCGATTGCAAACAAACCAAACCCACCGCCATCATTGACCTAAATACGGGAAGAAAGGAATCAAAAAACAAAAATCAAACAAAAAGATTTTTTCCGTCAAACAACAGAAATATGGGAACAAAGCACCTTAAAATTAACTTGTTTGTGTTTGAAACTGTTGATTCAATTTAAACTAATAATATTTATTTAAAAAAAAAAAAATTTGAACTCAAAAAAATTTTTTTTTTGAAAATAAATTTTGAAAAAAGAGAAAAAAATACATTTGGGAACAAGATGATTAATGCAGTTTGCAGTAATGTCAACATATTTATTATATATGTTATTTTGTTTACTATTTATTCATTTTGTATATAAAGAATCTTTTTTCTTCTTATTACACTTTCGGAGCCCCCTTTTTCTCCTGTGTTGCAACAACAGCGGCAGGTGGGCGTCGGCTTATGATCAATAATTTGTGGGCAGTTGGCCAAGGACAGATTGATCACATCCTCTACCTTCGTCTCCTTCATGGATCGCGCCTCACTTTCATACATTTCGTTTCCAACTAATTTTATCCCTCAAACTTTTATCGGGAAGGTGAATGACAGCAACTTATTTCTTCACATGCCGCACTGCTGAAATCAAATTCAACTTTTGTTTTGCACGTAATGGACAAACATCAACAATCCATTTACTCTGTCTTTCTACAAAAATGAAGAAAAGAAATGAAAAATTTGTGTGTGATTGCGCGTTCCACAGGTCGTGAAAAGGTGGCATAAAAAGTAGATTTTTTAAAAAGATTATTTGATAAATCAAGCGCTTTTTTTCTTGTTTAATTGAGCGGGCTTTTCGCATAATATTTCACATACTGCGTGTGTAATGTGCATATCACGTGAATGCGATAAATAAAACGACGAGAGGTTAAAAAAAATTGAGAAAATCAATTGTGGCAAATGTCAAATTGTGCACGTGACGGAAGAAATAGAAAAAAGAAGTAATGTTTCGTGTTTCGTATTGCGAAGCCACGTGTGTTATTAGACTGAATAAAAGATATGATAATCAAAGGTGATGTTTAGAAAGTAGTCGGCATTAAACTGTTCATTTATGTTTTTTTTTTAGTTACTGTTTTGATCTTATCTGTTTCCATGGGTTTCGTGCATTTTAGAGTCAAACAAAGTGGATTGACGTTAGAACTGTAAACAAATGGATTTTTTTAATTTGTTGATACTTTCGTGACGGATGATACAGGTCTTTTTTTCTTTTTTTTTTTAAAAGCGAAATAGTTGCGTCGTAATTATATGAAACTGATCTCAATCGATACCATGTTGGAATTTTTTTCTTTACCAGGAAACTATTTCAATATGTGAGTTCATGCGTACAATCGAGGTTTAAGTAATGTTTCTTATATAAAATTTAATTTTTTCAATGTACTGAGAAAAATGTCTGCAAAAAGTGTGTAAAAAAAAAACTAAGAATCGAGTTGCACTTGATTTACATAGAGGCAAAGTAATAACTAATAATAAACTGCTCAGTTAAACAGGGCAAGACAAACTAACAAACTGCATAAAAGAGTAACAGCGCCATTTCAATATTAATCTAGTCAACTCACGCGAAATTAGGCATTAAATTCGTTCTGAACACGTGAAATTAATACAATAAATACTACATTTATGCAAATTTAGCAACAAGAATTCCGGAAATTGAATGTTATTTAAAAAGATAAAATTTATAAAAAAAAATTGGTTTAAATATTTACCTTAAATGTTTACAAAAATCTGCGCAATATTTCCTTCATTTATAATTATAAAATGGCAAAATCTCCTTTTTATTTACATCTTTATTTACACTTGACTAGATTTGTGTAAACATTGAAAGATTGAATAATCAAGGAAGAAAACCCTCACAAACAAAACTTGAAAGGAAAAAAAAAAAACATTTTTCTCTATTTTCATGAATGCCCGCATTTAAGATGATTTATGATATTGCCAAAACTGTACAACTTTCGTCTACGATTTAAAAAAAAGGGGGGAAAAAAATAGTTTAAAGAAATAGTAACTTGCTGACCTTGTGAGTCGTTAAAACATAATTTAATTTTTTCCGACTTTTTCCTTCCCCAAGGAAATTGCTATTTTCCCCTCAAAAGTTGTAAATTCAAATCTGCTGCTTAAGCACAATGTTGAGGACATTTTCTTTCCTCCCAACCACTTGGTCTAATTTAAGAAGACGACAATTTTGCTTTGCCTTAGGTCTGTAATAAAGGATTATAAGCTTTGATCGTCACGTTTGATTGCAGTGCAAATAAATTCTTTTGTGCAGCTGCTTCGTTCTCCACTCGACTCAACTTTCCGCAATGCATCGGGCACCGGATGACGAGTTTACATCCAAATTACGTCCGAATCTCTAGAGAATTCCTAAACATTTAACCATTTAAAATACTGGAGATTTATTTATTTAGTTAATGCCTGAAGGGAAATCAAGCACCATCTATTATTCTAGACCCTATTACTTCTAATTTCAGCGCTATAAAAAGTCGTAAATCACCGTTTGTTTCGATACTTCCTTCACTTTAAAGGCATAAATCTCCGAAAGGGGAAAATTAGAAATCTAAAAATAGTCGGGAATCTTTGTTTTGAATTTTGAATAATCCAAACGAATGATCTTAATTGTGCACACTATTTTCGCATGTAAATGTGGCAAACGCGTAAATAAACACGCTTCACCAACCATACACTATCGATGCTTAGAGCGAGTTTATTTGGTCATGCTAATTTAATTTGGCCTTGCGTATTAGTAAAATGCGAGCGCATCCTATTTGCTTTATGATGACTTTTCTCGATGTCACGGACTAATCGTTTATCTCGAAAGTAAATAAGATGCGAGTACACGAACGTTGCATACAAATTACAAATTACTGTATTGCGTCATTTGTTTTGTAGCGTTGCATCATGGAAATTTAATCCTTGGGAAATGACGAAAGCTGTTTGCAATGTTATTTTAAAAACGTTTTCGTGAGACATCAAATTTTAAAACGTTTTATATTTGTTTCGATTCGACGCTCGTAGGGGAATTGAGTCATATGATCTTTTTTAATTTTTATGTTTGAATAAGCGAAGAATGGAAACTGTTTTAATATTTTATCTCATTTGCCACCACAATGCGACATGTAAAATTACTAGAATCAAGAATTGTGTTAAGTGTCTTTTTCATTTATTTATTTTCAGGGCAAATCTCTGTTTATT
Source organism: Geophilus truncorum (assembly GCA_034695745.1). Classification (NCBI taxonomy): domain Eukaryota; kingdom Metazoa; phylum Arthropoda; class Chilopoda; order Geophilomorpha; family Geophilidae; genus Geophilus; species Geophilus truncorum. The sequence continues at coordinate 595 of JAQFZP010001103.1, read as the reverse complement.
ACTCCCTGATGTTTATCTGTTGCAGCTGCAAATGATGATTTTTTTTTTTTTTTTTTTTGCTGTCAATTGATTTTCTACTTCAATTTGGCGTAACTCGTGCAAATGATAGGTTGAAGAACAAACACGACGATTTCACAGGCAAACGCCGGGTTGGAAGTGTAATGTTTGAACATAGACTTCGCAATATTTTGTGTTAGGTTTGTGTTTGCATTAAGCCGCTGTATTTTCATGTTTCGTCGCGAGTTAAAGAGCCCTGTGATCATTAGGCCTTTAAAGCAGTCGGAATGAAATACCCTAATGAAAATTTTCAAACCGCAGATTTTTTCATTTCTACTAAGAATGTGTAATTAAACTTTCTCAGAGACGCGATATGCATCGAGTTTTCACGAAAGCACTTGTACAATAAATTATGCAACTCTTTGCTGCCTTCGTTCTCAAAAGCTCCGCAGCGGTTGGACTTAGCTGCATTGCACTCGTCGTTAATCCCTTGTTTTTGATTTCTTCTAATGTGTGTTTACCACGTCCGTGAAGCTGGCGCACCACAGTTTTGTATTATCGTTAAATCGTAGGTATTACGTTTGTATCGCGTGAGAAA
>JAQFZP010001102.1:0-22480 GCA_034695745.1 Geophilus truncorum | reverse complement strand
CTTATGTATTGTTGTCACTACAACAACATCAGCCTGTATAATAACATTAGCCTCACATGCAAACACACTGATTTATACAGCTACTTGGGTGCACATTAGCATCACATGAAAACACCAAACGGAATGAAAACTGGGACGGCGGACGGGAACAGAATGAAAGCTGGGACAAGATCTAAATCAAAAGTCAAAATGACGGGATGCTCAGAATAAGAGCAAGCTGGGACCACAATAAGTGTGCTCCTGTATCCCGTAGCGAGCGCAGCGAGTCACGAGGCGTTTAATAGTACACAAATTAACTGTAAAATAAACAAAATGAAAGCTGGGATAGAAACAGAATGAAAGCAGGGACGGGAACAGAAAAAGTGTGCTCCTGTATCTCGTAGCGAAGCACGGGCACCTGTGCTAGTAACATATAATTGACACAATTTTTCTTCAAATTAAATATAAAATCATCTATTAACGCTTAAATACTATTAATTTAATTCTAGTAATTGATCTTCAGTATTTCAAAATGGGAGTGTGATCGTCATATGTAGTTGCTTTTCTATCCGTTTGGTCTTGTTGTTGTTGTTGTTGTTGTTGTTGTGGTTGTGGTTGTGGTATCTGCTGAACGTACATAACGTTTTGTCCTGGAGCAGCACAAGCTTGATAACTTGGTACTTGGTGTGATGAATATTGCATTTGATTCATTGGTGCCACATTTTGATTTCCTTGACTAATCACATATCCATTGCCAGAATTACCATTGTAACAGCAACAGCACCGACATATCTTGCCACACATAACACCAGACAAAACAAGGTCAATTATACCAGTAACAACCGTAACAAACAAAATGGGAAGAAAATGACCAACTATTACACCGCACGGCCCACTACAATAGTGGTCAGTAGAATAATATCGACACCAATTACAGTGATCAGCAAAGCTAATCCAAATTGTGATATCCAGTGACAAAACAGGTATCACAAATAGCACAGCCCCTACAATTCCCAACACGAGAGAAGCAACAACACAGCAACGATATCTTTCTGTATTACGACCACCAATAAAAGCAACAATGCCAAAAATGATGTGATATAATGCTGATACCACTCCCGGTATGTCCACAACTAATAAGTCAGGCCAGCTATTTGCACCTACAACGCAAAAGATAACACAAAACACGAATAGAAACGCATTCATTCCAATCATGATTGCACCTTTAAAGAGTAAAGTAATCAATCTATGAATATAGAACTTTTAATTATGGCAGTTCTTACCAAATATTTTAAGACTGTTCGATTGAACTTCATGTTGTTGTGGGATCATCTGTCAGGTAAATTAAATTTTACATTAAATTACTTTTGTCTGAGATAATTGATTTCTTACCTGTACAGAGTTTGGGTGTGTTTGCTCTTGTCGGTACATCTTGTTTGGTTTACAACTGCGTTCAGAGCAAAATTGTTAGCCTATACAATCACAGCAATTCGTTAGGTATAAAATGTGACTATTTCACTTTTTACTTGGAAATTTTATCTTATCTCAATGCAACCTGCGTAAATTTAATTTAATTTGATAACGAAACAATTTTTGTTATCAAAATTGATAAATATACTGTGTCGTATTTGTTTAGATTTATACAAAATTTTAAAACTTAATTCAAAATTTAATTTATTTGGCTAATTGATCTTTGGTGTTACTGTGACAAAATAATTGTATTGTACCTGTTTAGCAGTACGGTACGCTATATCCACACTGGTACTATCACACATTTTAGTTGCTTAGAGTAGATATTGTTATTGTTGGGGTTGTTAATGTTGTTGTTGTTGTTGCTGCTGCAATTCTCTTTGCAGTTTGCTCTTGTTGTTATTGTGATTTAAGTTAAAATGTATTGCTTATATTTTGTACGGTACCTGGACTGCCCAATAGAGTTTATTTAATAATAGATAATAGTCACAATTTTTCTTCAAATTACATAAGAAAACAACTTTAACGATTAAATATTATCCATTTAATTCGAGTAATTGATCTTCGGTCATTCAGTGGTAATTACTGTAGTCATTATTTCAAAATTGGATTGTGATCATTGAATGTAGCTTTTTCATCCGAATGGTTTTGTTGTTGTTGTTGTTGTGGTTGTTGTTGTGGTTGTTGTTGTTGTTGTTGTGGTTGTTGTTGTGGTTGTTGTTGTTGTTGTTGTGGTTGTTGTTGTTGTTGTGGTTGTGGTAACTGCTGAATGTACATAACGTTTTATCCTAGAGCAGCATAAGCTTGATAACTTGGTACATGGTATTATGAATATTGTATTTGATGTACTGGTGCCATATTTTGATTTCTTTGACTAATCACATTCTTATTCCCCGAATTACCATGACCATTGTAACAGCAATCGTGCAACACTTTACACCAGACAGAAGAAGGTCAATTATACCAGTAGCAACCGTAACAAACAAAATGGGAAGAAAATGACCAACGATTATACCGCACATCTCACAATAGCCAGTAGAATAATATCCACACTTATTTCTATAACAATGATCAGTAAAGGTAATCCAAATTGTGATATCCAGTGCCAAAACAGGTATCACAAATAACACAGACCCTACAATTCCCAGCACGAAAGAAGCAACAACACAACAATGATATCTTTCTGTATTATGACCTCCAATAAAAGCAACAATGCCAAAAATGATGTGATATAAGGCTGACACATTCCCGGTATGTCCACAATTAATAAGTCAGACCAGCTACTTCCACCTACATAGCAGAAGATAGCACAAAACACGAATTGAAGCACATTCATTGCCATCATGATTGCACCTTTAAAGAGCAAAGTAATCAATCTATGAATATAAAACTTCTAATTATGGCAGTTTTTACCCAATATTTTAAGTTTTTTCGATTGAACTTCATGTTGTCGTGGAATCATCTATCAGGTAAATTAAATTTTACTCCCTTCATCCGAAAAAAACGCAACTTTTCACTTTTGTTTTGTTAAAACCAAAATGTTGCGTTTTTTTCGGACAGAGGGAATACATTAAATTACTTTAATTTTTGTCCGAGATAATTGATTTCTTACGGTACCTTATTGTTGTGTTTGCTCTTGTCGGTACACCTTGTTTGGTTTACAACTGTTTTCAGACCAAAATTGTTAGCTTATACAATCCCCGCAATTCATTAGGTATAAAATGTGACTATTTCATCTTTCACTTGGAAATTTAATCTTATCTTAATGTAGTTTTTGTTATCAAAATTAGTAAATACTAGAAAGTTTGCAGCCGCTTTGCTTGTTGTCACAGAAATGATAAAATGACCTTGACTAATGGGTACAGGTCAAATTGTTGAAAGAGAATAAAAATTGAGTCAAAAGAAATAAAATTTTGGTATTACAGAAGAAAAAATACCAATCTAAAATGTAATTTTGTAAAGATTTATAAGACTCTTGAGACGTGGTGATTTGATTGGCTGATTTAAATCACGTGATCTACATTTTAAATTTGGCGCCAGTAGTGCTTGTAGTAAGATAAAAAGAAATGGCAATTTTGAAAAAAAAAAATTAAAGTGTACAGCCACTTTGCTGGCTGTCTAAAAACTCCTTTTACTTTCCAATATTGGTGCAAAATTGTTTTATAATCTGATTAATTAAATTTATTTAAAAAGTTTAATTGACCTAACTATAATCATGACCCTTAGGCCGTTATTCTTCTTATTACACTACATGTTTTTAGTGTACGTCTTTCAGATTATTCTTTTTAGTGTAAGCTTTTTAGGTTATTCCTCTTAGTGTAAGCCTTTTAATTAATCTTTTTTGGTGTATGTCATTCAGTGTATGCCCCTTAGTATATTGGTCCTGGTACGGTACATGACTTTAGATTATCACAAACATTTTATTTTGTATTTTTTAGTGAATGCCTATTAATCTACCTTATGTCTTTTCGGTAGCTGCATTCAAAAAGATAAGTGGTGTTAAACAGTGTGTTGTCTTAAGAAACGAGCGTCCTGATTGGTTGAATGCACCAATAAAACGGAAGTGACGTCACGCAACACACGTAACACACGTAACACACTTCTTACTGTTGGTGTTGTTAATGCTGTTGTTGTTGTTTGCTCTTGTTGTTATTGTGATTTAAGTTAAAATGTACCGTATTGTTTATATTTTGTACGGTACCTGGACTGCCCAATAGAGTTTATTTGCTCTTGCTCTTGTTGGTACATATTCGTTTGATTTCCTACACAGGTCAGAACAAATTACTTTTAGTGTACATAAAGCACACAATTCAGTGTGTGTAAAATTATTTATTAAATGAGATTTAAATTGATTATCCCACTATTTAAATCAAAATTGATAGATCTTTTAATTTTTTAATCGACCTTTAATTAATCTTTCACTTTCATAAAGAAATTATTGCACCAAAAGTGTTTTCAAAAAAGTGCAAAATAGACACAACAATATTAATAGATAATAAACGATAATAGACACAATTTTTCTTCAAATTACATAAGAACACAACTTTCAACTCTTAACGGCTTAAATGCTATTTTCCATTTAATTCGAGTAATTGATCTTTAGTCATCATTTCAAAATTGGAGTGTGATCATTGTATGTAGCTTTTTCATCCGCATGGTCTTGTTGTTGCTGTTGTTGTGGTAATTGCTGAAGGTACATAACGTTTAGTCCTGGAGCAGCATAAGCTTGATGACTTGGTACTTGGTTTGATGAATATTGCATCTGATGTACTGGTGCCACATTTTGATTTACGTGACTAATCACGTATCCATATCCAGAATTAGCAGGGCCATTGTAACAGCAACACCACCGACATATCTTGCCACACATCACACCAGACAGAACAAGATCAATTAAACCAGTAAGAACCGTAACAAACAAAATGGGAAGAAAATGACCAACGATTATATTAGAGTTAATCCAAGTTGCGATATTTAGTGACAAAACAGGTATCACAAATAGCACAGTCCCTACAATTCCCAACACGAGAGAAGCAGTATTGCAACCACCAATAAAAGCAACAATGCCAAAAATAATGTGATATAAAGCTGATATCACTCCCACACTGTCCACACTTACACCACCTACCCTTTGAAAGCCGTAGATAGCACAAAACACAAGTAGAAACACATTCATTCCCATCATGATTGCACCTTCAAAGAGCACAAAGTACCGTAATCAATATATAAAAAACTTCTTAATGGCAGTTCTTACCCAATATTTTAAGACTTTTCGATTGAACTTCATGCTGTTTTGGAATCATCTGTCAGGTAAATTAAATTTTACATTAAATTACGGTACTTTTATCTGAGATAATTGATTTCATACCTGTCCAAACGAGTTTGGGTGTGTTTGCTCTTGTGGGTACATCTTGTTTAATTTGCCACTGTGTTCAGAGCAAACATATTTATTAGTCTGTCTGTACAGTCTCCACAATTCGTTAGGCATAAAATGTGACTATTTCACCTTTTACTTTTAAATTTTATTTTATCTCAATGCAATCTGCGTTAATTTAATTTGATAACGAAACAATTTTTGTAATCAAAATTGATAAATATACTGTGTCGTATTTGTTTCGTTTTATACAATATTTTAAAAGAAAGAGATATTCATATACTGTATCATAATTCGAAATGTAATTTATTTGGCTAATTGATCTTTGGTGTTACTGTGACAAAATGGGATCAAAATAATTGTATTGAACCTGTTGAGCAGTACTATCTACAGTGGTACTTGCTTAGAGTAGGTATTGTTATTATTGGTGTTGTTAATGCTGTTATTGTTGTTGCTGCAGCAATTCCATCTGCAGTTTGCTCTTGTTGTTATTGCGATTTAAGTTAAAATGTATTGTTTATATTTTGTACGGTACTTGACATGTCCAATAGAGTTTATTTGCCCTTGCTCTTGTTGGTACATACAGTCAACTCTCTTATATCCAGCCATAGTAATATCCGGCCACCCCTTTTATCCGGCCAAAAGTTTCAAACCGTTTCAATGTCGCACTATACTAATTACTCTCTTTTATCCGGCCATTTCCTATATCCGGTCACTTTTGCCGAACCCCGCCTATGTCCGGATATAAGAGAGTTAACTGTATTCGTTTGATTTCCTACACAGGTCAGAACAAATTACTTTTAGTGTATTCTACCGTATATAAAGCACACAATTCAGTAGGTGTAAAATTAATTATTTCACGCTATACAGGTATTGCTAACCTACATTATCTTTCCTATCTTCTGACAACTAGGAGTCTACGTAAAATTCTCAAATAAGATTTAAATTTATTATCCTACTATTTAAATTAAAATTGATAGATTTTTTAATCTTTTAATTGATGCATCTTTTAAAATGCGTTAATAACATTCAATTTTACGACATTATTTTATGTACATGTTAGACAAATCAAATTTTTCTTTCATAAAAAATGTATTGCACCAAAAGTGCTTTCAAAATAGACACATAGTAATAGTAAAAGATAATAACAGATAATAGACACAATTTTTCTTCAAATTACATAAGAAAACAACTTTTAACGCTTAAATATTATTATTCATTTAATTCGAGTAATTGCGCTTCAGTGATATTTACTTTAGTCAGTATTTCAAAATTGGAGTGTGATCATTGTATTTAGCTTTTCTATCCGTATGGTCTTGTTGTTGTTGTGGTTGTGGTTGTGGTTGTGGTTGTTGTGGTAACTGCTGAACGTACATAACGTTTTGTCCCGGAGCAGCATAAGGTTGATGACTTGGTACTTGGTATGATGAATATTGCATTTGATGCATTGGTGCCACAGTTTGATTTTCTCTATTAAACACATATCCATTGCCAGAATTAGCAGGACCATTGTAACAGCAACAGCACGTACACATCTTGCCACACATCACACCAGACAGAACAAGATCAATTATACCAGTAACAACCGTAACAAACAAAATGGGAAGATGATGACCAACGATTATATCGCACGCCCCACAATAGTTGTCAGTAGAATAATATCGACACCAATTACAATGGCTAGCAGAGGTAGCCCAACTTATGATATCCAGTGACAAAGCAGGTAGCACAAAAAACACCGCTCCTACAATTCCCAACACGAGGGAAGCAACAACACAGCAACGATATCTTTCTATATTATAACCACCAATAAAAGCAACAATACCAAAAATGATGTGATATAAGGCTGATACAAATCCCGGTACATTCACAAGTAAAAAGCTTCTACCCACAAAGAAGAAGATAACACAAAACATGAATAGAAACGCATTCATTCCAATCATGATTGCACCTTTAAAGAAGAACGTAATTAATATACATAAAAATCTTCTAACTATGGCAGTTCTTACCCAATATTTTGAGACTTCTCGATTGAACTTGATGTTGTTGTGGAATCATCTGTCAGGTAAATTAAATTTTACATTAAATTACTTTAACTTTTGTCTGCGATAATTGATCTCATACCTGTCCAAACGAGTTTATTTGTGTTTGCTCTTGTTGGTACATCTTGTTTGGTTTACAACTGCGTTCAGAGCAAAAATATTAGTCTGTACAATCTTCGCAATTCGTTAGGTATAAATATGACTATTCCACCCTTTTACTTGAAAACCTTATCTTATCTCAGTACAACCTACGTAAAAGTTCACATTTTTAATTTACGAAACATTTTTGTTATCAAAATTGATAAATATGTCTTTTGTGTGTTTCGATTTATATAATATTTTAAATATTAGATCCCTAGATTCTTAGATTCCAAACGAAAAAAAAAACAACGTAGATGCCCAAGATTTGGACAATTGTCCAATGTGTGGAGTGTTAGGTTGACCTTATTTTCACCCCTTTTTAATCATTCTTCAGGTAAAGCCAACCAAGTTCTCCATAGACGGTTCCAGGGGCATTGCTAATAATGCATTAATTGAAACTTTATTGTCGCAAAACTTCTAGAAATGAAAACTTTACCCAAATATTTACAAACTAGCAAAGTTTCAGACACCAAAAAAAATTTTAAATATTTTTTTTTATTTTTCAAAAACGTCATTGGACATTTGTCTAAATGGTTGGCTCTAAGGGTTAAAAGAAATAGATATTCATATATCTTAATCCAAATCGTAATTCATTTGTCTAATTTTATCTTTAATGATAATTTAGTTATTGTGCCAAAAATATACTCAAAACAATTGTGTTGAACTATTGGTACTATTATAAAACAAGCAAGTACCTCGTGCATAGAGCATTGTTAAAGTTGGTGTTGTTATTGATGCTGTTGTTGTTACTGCAGTTTACCTTGCTGTTTGCTCTTGTTGTTATTGTTGTGATTATTACGGGTGCAAAACATATTGTTCTATAGCGTCAGTTTGTGCTACTCTTCGTTAAGTGACCCATTACCTTAAACAACACCGTTATAATGATTTTTCTATGAGAAAATAGAAAATGATTTTAACGTAACTTTTCAAGGTAACGGGTTTCTTAAGAGAGAGTTGCACAAACTCTTGACTGCACGAAATATGCCACACGTGTTACTAGGTTGACTGTTTATTTTAGAATGTGTGGCGTCCTCTATCTTACAAATATATATGGGTGATAGCGGTCACGACCTCTATACATTACAATATTCACTATCAATCTAGTCTACATTTTATTTCTACATTAAATACTATTATCCATTTAATTTGAGTAATTGATCTTAAGTAGTAATTACTTTAGTCATTATTGAAGTGTGATCATTGTATGTTGCTTTTCCATCCATATGGTCTTGTTGTTCTTGTGGTAATTGCTGAAAGTACATAACGATTTTTCCTGGAGCATAAGCTTGATGACTTGGTACTTGGTACGATGAATATTGCACTTGATGTACTGGTGCTACATTTTGATTTTTTTGATTAATTACATATCCAATGGCAGAATTAGCCGGACCATTGTAATAGCAACAACTCGTACACATCTTGCCACACATCACACCAAACAGAACAAGATCAATTAAACCAGTTATAATCGTAACAAACAAAATCGGAAGATAATGACCAACAATTGTACCGGTACCGCACAACTCATAGTTAAAGTAAACAGAATATTGTTCACACCAATTACAATGACCAGTAAATAAAATCCAAATTGTAATATCTAGTGCCAAAACAGGTATCGCAAATACCACAGCCCCTACAATTCCCAACACGAGAGACGCGTCAACACAACAACGAAACCTTTCTGTATTACTACCTCCAATAAAAGCAACAATGCCAAAAATGATGTGATATAAGGCTGATACCACTCCCGGTATATCCATAGATAATAAGAGAGGCCAGAATTGTAGCTCTATAGAGCAGAAGATAGCACAAAATACAAGTAGAAACACATTCAGTCCCATCATGATTGCACCTTTAAAGAGCAAGAGTAATCAATATATAAAAATAACTTTTAGTTATGGCAGTTTATACCCAATATTTTAAGCCTTCTCGACTGAATTTCATGCTGTTGTGGAATCATCTGTCAGTTAATTTAATTTTACATTAAATTACTTTAACTGTTGTCTGGGATATTAATTGATTTCTTACCTGTCCAAATGAGTTTTTTTGTGTTTGTTCTTCTCGGTACATCTTGTTTAGTTTACAACTGCGTTCAGTGAAAATTTCAAACCTGCACAATCCCGCAATTCGTGAAGTGAAATAAATGTAAATATTTCATCTTTTACTTGGAAACCTTATCTTCTCTCATAAAAATAGCTTCCCAACTAGGAAACTAAGAATTGATAAGAAATTAATCCCAAACAATCATTTCCCCGATTTATATTGTTTGGGAGCGTCCCATAAATTTCGTCACATATTTCAAAACCTAATTCTAGGTATTGCATTTGCTAAAATTTTGGAATCGGACGCTACTTTTTACAGGTAGCGGGTGCAACACTGATTATTTCTATTAAAATTTTGTATATCGATTAACATTGATAGTAGTAAGTAAAGTAAGAAAGTTTATTTACTTCTGAAATTGATTTATAAAACAGAACAAAATACAGAAACTCGTCCATTATAATACAAGATACCTAAATAAATGATACATTCATTTATGATAATTGATTCATTACTGTAATAATTAATTAATAATTTGTAAAAAAAATTAAAAAATTCAGGACTGTCATGATAAAATCTGTTGATCTGCACGAGCAAGATCATTTAAACCTGCCTCAGAGTCGGATTTTGTTGTGTTTGATGGCGCGCAAAGTGTAGTCCTACAGAAAATGTCGGACTTTGTCTAACGTTTGATGAATTTTGTGCTTGATTTACAGGTGCTAAATTTTGATTTTGTCGTCTGACCACATGTCCATTACGTGCAGTTTCTGGACCATCTTTACAGCAACAACACGCGCACATTTTACAACACAAAACACCAGACAAACTAAGGTCGATGACACCAGTGGCAAACGTGACAAACAAAATTGGTAGGAAATGACCAACGATTAAACCGCACAGTTTACAACTGAGGTATTCAGTATCATGACCGCAGGATATACAATGATCAGTAAAGGTAACCCAAATTATGATATCCATTACCAAAACTGGTGCCACAAATATCACACAACCTATAATTCCAAACACAATAGAGGAAACAAGGCAGCAACGATATCTTTCTTCATTAAAACCACCGACAAAAACAGTCATTCCGAAACAAAAATGGTAGAAAGCTGATACCACTCCCGGTACATCAACAATTAACATTGAAGACCAAGTAGTTCCACCCACAAAGCAGAAGATGGAGCAAAAAAAGAATAGAAATACACTCAATCCCACCAAGACTCCACCTTTAAAAGAGAGAAATAAGAGAATTGTGTAAAATGTAAATATATATTATATATACCGTATTTTCTCTTTTTGTGCACCCGCGCACTATTGGAAATTTGCTAACAGTTGTAATGCTTTTCCCTCCCGCAGTAATGGAGACCCGCGCCCTATTAGCGACTTGCGCACAACTAGAGAAAATACGGTATTAGATGAGTTTTTACCCAACAGTTTGAGATTTTTAGATTGAAGATCCCAATTTGGTGAAATCGTCTATGAGATACATAAAGCTAAATTATATTAATTGTTTCCTTCGAAATTTGTGCTCTTACCTGTCCAAAGATGTTTATTTGCGCTTGTTGTGGTCGGTTCATCTTTGTTTTGTTTTTTCAACTCGGTAATTCAGTCAGTGTAAAATGTAATATTTCACCTTTTACTTAGAATTTACGTGTCAACTTTTGTAGCAGGAAATTGCAGACAAGCTTTTTGGAGTTGAACTTGTTTAGTGGATGGGAAAAAAACATATAAATATGGAAATAGAAGGTACATATTGTAAACATCTTGTTTACCGTACGTACTTCTAATATGAATAAGATTGACTGATTAAATTACACTTCCTAGAACTCAATTGTTCGTTATTGCAGCTGCACAATTGCAAAATAGTGCACTGATGAAATCAGTGTTTATAAAACTATAAAAATAGCAATCATTAAAATCGGCAAATATGATGGAAAAATTAGAACGTACCGTAACCATAAAACACAAGTTACAAAGAAATAGAAAATGTATTTATTGTCAATGTATTCCATAAAAGTACAAAACTTTAAAAATCAAAATCTATCTCATATTTTTTCTAGTCATGGCTAACTCCATCTCAGATGTTTGTGACTGTCGACCACAAATGGCTGTAAGTGCATTGAACAAAACAATATCAATAATTCCTGTAAAAAATGCACATACAATTAAGGGCAAATATCTGCCAATGTGAACCCAGAATCCACAGTTTAAACAGTTTTTATCCATTTTCCACAAACTGCTTTCTCGTTTGCAGTAATCTAAATTACAACTGCTGTTAAACCACGCCAAAATGGCCAAAGTCATCACCGGAAGCACCAAAGTAACAAATCCAACAATAACAAGTGCAACGTTGGTTACTTCATAACATGGCTGCCGTTGTTGTCTTCTCGAATTTCCCATTCGTATAGATAAAACTCCAACTATGGAATGATATAAACCGCAAACAATTCCAAATGCATTCAAAACATTAGTTTCATCAATGATCAAAAAAGTGACGCACAAACAGAAGAATAAAATATCCAAAACGGTTAAAATCCAACCTGTAATGATGAAATAGTAGATTAAATCTAGAAATGAGGTAATGCTGTGAGTAATAAAATTCCCACCGCATATCTTAATTTTCCTCTTCTTTTTAAAACTGTTTAACGACGCCACCTGTAGACATTTGAGTAAAATAAATACCTTAAAGAAATATTAATGTAAATATAAATATAAAATTAATTTACGTGTCTTTGACCACTCGAAGTTTCCGACTGGTGATCCATTAGCAAGTTTTAATTTAATTCTTTTAGCGTACACCTTACTTATGTCAACACGCGTCTACCTTTGTCCTCCATACTGTAATTCAAGGTAAATCCTTATCAGGTGCAATAAACAACCTGAGATAAAGAGAAACTGATAAATAAAAATACTGCGTTTAATAAATATTAATTTAGATTTATTTATTAGAATAATATTTTTATGAAATTTTATAATACGAATTTAGAATTTTGTCGGTTAGTGATCTAGATTGTATGGGGGTGATGATTAAAGAAAGATTGAAATGCAGTTGTGTGTCGTCATGGTAACGACATCTTGTTGGATACTGCGCTCTTGAGACGCTTTACTGCTGAACCCCTAAAAAGGGGTAAATATAAAGGAGCAAATTCGTGACTTCCAGTGACTTCTATTGTCTAAATGTGTGAACAATTAGGATGATTCACAATGGTTAGATGAAACCTGTACAATTTTTTTTACCAATACGGTGAGTGGAATGATTGTATCATTTCGTTTTTGTCAAAAATCTACCTGTTTCCTAGAAACTAGATTTTCTGATGATGAAAATTATTGCTTGTTCTGCAAATGCCGTGAGAAATATTATTTCTGCACGTAATTTTGTCTACTTTTTATCAGATTATCTAGCCGTGTTAAGAAATTAAAGATTACATTTTCGGTTATGTAACAATGGATTTTCCTTTTATGAGAGGAAACTAACGAAAGCGTTTATTTTAAAAAAAAATTTAAAAAAAAATTAAATGTGCATGGCGCCACCTCTTTTGGCTATTACCACTTGGGGAAGTCCAAATCGAAGGCCAAAGAGAAGAGGGCATTCCCGCAATGCTTGCCCTTAGAGAGATGCACCCAGGTGCTACACCTGACCCCCTGACCCTCCCTAGAACGTTCCAGCACCCGAAAGAGGAAAGAGAGAAAGGACACACGTCACACTTTCACTCTCAACTACACTCCAACCACCAGACAGATAGCAAAGGAGTTAACAACAGCCACCACAAAGAGGGAGACAATTGACCACGTTGTTGATCAGACCCAAGAGAAATTCGACTATATGGTAGACCCAAAATACATAAATCAAAACCAATCCAACCTTTTTACTTTCATTTTCCAATACTAATAATGATTTATAAAAAGAATGTATAAAAATATTTACCTTGAATTTCATAATTCCTACATCAATCACCACAATATTACCTATGTCAACATGCATCATCTTTGTCACTAATACAATTGTTCGAGACAAATTTTTATCAGATGCAAAAAAAAGTGGTTAAATAAAAGTACCAGTACTGAGTTTTTAATAATCACAAATTTTCATTTATTCATTAAAATAACAAATTCTGAATTTTAATGGTTTTTATGCGACCGAATGTTAAAGGATTACGACTTTCTGAGATTCGCCGAAAGCAAAACCTGAAGCAAACAATGGCTGCAAATATAAAGTCGAGTAAAGTAATCAAAACGACGAACAGTATAAAAGGTGCGTGAGTTTTGAAGGAATCAGTACTGGTATAGCATTTGTCAGAATTACATTCGTTGTTGTTTCTCTTCCAAGCAATAATGTCTAACATTAATAATGGGACAGTGAGGCTAAGAAAGCCGATAATTAACAGCGAAGTCGTGACAATGACGGAATTTTTGCGTTTTGTTGAGTTCAAACCGCCCAATGTTGTAACGAAACCTGGCGCTATGTGAAATAAACCGCACACCAATCCAAACGTGTATTCAATTTCATAATTCTTGGTTCACCTGTGAAAGTTTTAATATTACCGTATTTTAAAATTATGTTGTTTTTCTTTTTACCAAATATAACGAGTAGAATGGAGCGAGCATTTTGTTGAAGCTATAGGAAAACGTCTATTTAATCTGCATTTGTTAAACAAAACTTTTTGTAAAGATTTACCCGTTCCTGGTACACAAAATTTGTCGTTGATGAGAATTAATTACTGCACTGGAGAAGTCATTTTGTATACCGGTAGTTTATATTTGTGCCGTACCTGTTCAATTTAAGTATTGGCAATTTTTGTCAATTAGTGGGTTATCTGTGAAAGTAATCAAAATTATAAAAACATGTTTGATATACTTGAAATGTATATACGCAGGAAGTTGAATAAAAGGTAAAATTTTAGTTTCCATTCGTCACAAGTCACGCGAGGTAAATAAATTTTATAGTGTAAGAAAATCCAAACTTCCCACTTAGTTGTTAGATACTCGTTTCTATCTTAAAATGTTTTCTAATTAACTACATACCGTATACTCATTTTTTGGTAACAGTTTAAAACAGAAATAATAGTATATTTGATCACATTTAGCCTATTCCTTAAATTTTCTGTCATTTAAGAGTCAAAGTTCTATTTTGCAGTGATTATAAAAAACTGTACCGTACATACTTTTGTAATTATCGGTTGCAATTAATTTCAATTTCTCTAAGATTATATTTTACCACAGGATTTCTAGTGAATGAAGGTTTTCTGTTGTGAACAGGAAAACCACCCACCGACACTGATAATATCAATATCCCCTTTTCAAGCATAGACACGACTTTTATTTGGCGCGCAATTTGTAAATGCTCGCAAAAATATAATAAATCACAAACTATTAAAAACTTGAAGCGTGGGGGTTAAAAATTAAAAAGTGGGGGTTTAAAACTTAAAGTGTGTGTGGGGGGGGGGGGGTTGAAAATTGAAAAGCAGAGGTTAAAAACTTGAGGTGTGGGGGTTGAAAACTTAAAAGTGTGGGAGTTGAAAACTGAAAAGTGGGGTTAAAAACTTAAAGTGTGGGCGTGGGGGTTGAAAATTAAGAAAATGGGATGATGACATAACACATAATTTATTTTGAATTATGAATTTTTTTGTCCATTCTGCCTTTTTTACTTTCCGCCCTCTTTCCATTCCTTCAATCCTTTCCATTCTTCCTTTCCTCTCCTCCTTTTCTACCAACCCACGAAATGTTGCTGTACAGAAAAAAAAATGGTTAAGAAATAAACAAAAAATGAAACCAAAAAATGGTAAAATTAAAGGAATTGGCCGCTACTTCCAGTTGGAAAGCGTCAAAGTTCGGATCCGTGTTCAACTTGTCCAGACTCGGTTTTACGTGACTCACAAGTTGTGCTGGAAAGTAAGAATTTGTTTTAATTTCATGTTTATGCTATTTATATCGCCTTTTAGTGACGAAATTTGGTACCGGTACTTAAAGAATTTATTTTATCGATTTTCGTTATTTTATTTTGGAATTGATTCTTAATCAATTTTAGATTTACCTTTATCTTCGTCTAATATACGAAATGGCAAAAGCGGCCACAGCAGTGCCGGAT
This sequence comes from Geophilus truncorum, assembly GCA_034695745.1. Classification (NCBI taxonomy): domain Eukaryota; kingdom Metazoa; phylum Arthropoda; class Chilopoda; order Geophilomorpha; family Geophilidae; genus Geophilus; species Geophilus truncorum. Next base: position 6,846 of record JAQFZP010001102.1, on the reverse strand, counting down.
TAAGCATTGTGGAGGCCCCTAGGCAATCGAAATCTCAAGGCATTTTCCCAATATGTTATATTTAGTGTCTACTGCTTAAGCCTATTCTTTGTATCTAATATTTTGTTACTAAACCTAGTTTAAGCCTTTTAGCATGTGAATATTGTTGTCATATATGCTTTCATTTTTGATATGTTAACCTTTCTAATTGTTGCTTATAATATGATGTGATGCAGCAAATCTATGACTATTGTTAAGAGTTTTCTTTGCAAATCTAATGACATTCTTAAATCAGTAAAGCATTAGCTTTGCTCAAGGCAACACCTCTTTCTTCTCTCTCTCTCTCTTTTTTCTTCACTGCTCTAACTCTAACATTAGCTCTGACTATTGGTTATAATTATAATTATCATTACTCTTCTTTTCCCACTTGTTTATTATTCTGTTCAGATTTCTATATTCTTCACTGCTGTTAACTCTACACTAATGTCAGCCTTGACTTAAGGGTCTTAACTATTTGCATCCTCTGGCACGTATGTACTTGTACTTTTCTTTCCTCACTTCCTTATTTATCTGGTCAGCTTTTTATATGATTTGGGGTTTTTTGTTTTTGATTTTCATTTTGTTGACCTTTCTTGACTTTGCTTGGATTTTTGTTTTGTTGGTGGTCTTTGGTTTTTGTTGTTCTATGCATTTTTAATTCTTTTCATCGCACTTACAATGCAGTAAACAAATTTGAAAATCTGTGGCTTTTTTTGCGCAAGTGTCTATTAATTTGTCTTTTATGACGATGTTTATAACTCTAAAAAACTTAGCTCTAAATTTTTTGCGTTCGCCGATTCTGTAATTTCTCAGAAAATAATTCAAAATGTCTATGAAAGTCGCGTTTTTACTCTGTTTCTTATCTGTTAAATAATAATGTAACACGCTACCTTAAGATCACAACACAACAAAACCCTTATTCCTTAAGTAATAATCTAACACTTCAGTCTTCAAGTCAGTAATGTTATTTTGTAAATGAACTCACACATGACACTTCTTCGACTGATCTACACCAAAATTTTTATTCTTTCCCTCTATTTACAAGTTTATTGCCACCATGTGACATAAGAAGCGTCACCCCGCTTCCAAGTTCCCCCTACACCAATTACTCTTAATTACTCTTCCATTCTCGCGATATAATCCAACTTCCAACACGTAATAAGTTTAAGCATATTGAATTTATGCTCGTTTAGTGGAGCCGTGCGATCCGTGCGGTGAATAAAGGGGGAAATGAGAATATCATATACTTATAGCAAGCATTTCGCTGTTCCGCAAGGAAAAAATCTTCTAAAACTACGTAATTTTCTTTATTTAATAACATTTTAAACTATAAATCACTTTTATTACACTTTAGTTGAATTACCAACATTATTATACTTTCGAGAACAACACACGAGGAAAAAAAAATGTTGGAAACATTCCCTTTTCTGCAGCAAGTGGTGAAGTTGGTATCTAGTGGTCTCTCAGATACAAAGTTAAAGGAACCACAAAACCGGCACATCACATTCATTAGGCCGCAGTTGTGTGCTTCAAGTTGGGTTTCGTCAAAATTCTGTTCGTTCTGCAGTGGTTGTGGTGCAGTATTCATTGTTCGCGGTTGTGCATCTGTGTTTGGATTTCGTTTTGCGTCGTGTGTTATTTTCTGGATGTCGTTGTCAATCGTTGATGTTGGTGCCATTGTTTTGTTTCCGTTGGTTTGTGCTTCGTCGATATTCTCTTCGTGCAATGATGTTGCTGTTATTGGACTATTGGATTGTATTGGCGGTGTCCTGTCTGGTCTACTTTGTAACTTAAGTACGAAATTTGGCCCCAACTTCGTCGTCTAACTTTGTGAACTAAGTCTTACTGCGCCTGCGCACAACAAGCACTTTATTGGGGCGGCAAGAGGGAATTTTTTCGATGGGATTATTTTCGAAAAATTCATACGGTATCTTTCATATTGCAATTCAAGGTAAATCCTTATCAGGAGATAAAAAGAAACTGATAAATAAAAATACTGTACTACCGTACGTTTAATAATTATATTTAGATTTATTTATTTATTAGAATAATATTTTTATGAAATTTTAGAATACAAATTTAGAAATTTGTCGGTTAGTATTCGTGATTTTGTTTGTATGGGGGTGATTATTGAACGGCAGTTTGAAATGCAGTTGTATGTTGAATTTGCGGTGTCATGGTAACGACATCTTGTTGGTAACTGCGCTTGTGAGACGCAGACTCTGAACCCTTAAAAAGGGGAAAATATAAAGGGGCAGAGTCTATTGTCTAAATGTATCAGGGAGGTGATTGTATCATTTCTTCAATGCTAGAAATATAAATTGTGTTCAGATGTCTGGGTACAATAGCTTTTGTCAAAAATTTACCTGTTTCCTAGAACCTGGATTTTCTGATGATGAAAATTGCTGCTTGTTCTGTTGAATACATTTTCGGTTACGTAACAATGGATTTCTTTTTATCAGAGAAAACTAACGAAAGCGTTTTTCCAACAACAACAAAAAAAAAAAAAAATTAAATGTGTTATAGATACCTACGTCAACGTGTATCATCTTTGTCACTAATACAATAGTTCGAGACAAATTTTTATCAGATGCAAAAAACAACATGTGATTTTAAAAAAAAGTGATTAAATAAAATTACAGTACCGGTGCTGAGTTTTTAATAATCACAAATTTCCATTTATTCATTAAAATAACAAATTCTGAATTTTAATGGTTTATATACGACCGACTGTTAGACTAAATGATTAGGACTTTCTGAAATTCGCCGAAAGCAAAACCTGAAGCAAACAATGGCTGCAAATATAAAGTCGAGTAGAGTAATCAAAACGGCGAACAGTATAAAAGGTGCGTGAGTTTCGAGGGAATCAGTATAGCATTTGTCAGAATTACATTCGTTGTTGTCTCTCTTCCAAGCAATAATGTCTAACATGAATAACGGGACAATGAGGCTAAGAAAGCCGATAATTAACAGCGAAGTCGTGGCAATGATGGAATTTTTGCGTTTTGTTAAGTTCAAACCGCCCAAAGTTGCAACGAAACCTGGCGCTAGGTGAAGCAAACCGCACAGCAATCCAAACGTGTATTCAATTTCATAATTCTTGGTTTGCATTACGATGATGCTCCAAACAAAACAAGTTCCGCTTACTATGACTAAAAGAATACCTGTGAATGAGGGAAAGTTTTAATATTATTTTAAAATGTGTTGTTTTTCTTTTTACCAAATATAACGAGTAGAATGGAGCGAGCATTTCGTTTAAGCTATAGGAAAACGTTTATTTAATCCGTATTTGTTAAACAAAACCTTTTGTAAATATATTTACCCGTTCCTGGTACACAAAATTTGTCGTTGATGAGAACGAGAATTGCTCCACTGGAGAAGTCATTTTTGTTACATTTGCGGTAACACCTTCGTATTTTATTTTGTGTAATTCTTATCAAGTTATTATCTTTCCATGAATCAAAGATTGTCTTTTGGATTGCGTAAAAATGGACTTGTCGTAAATAAGAGAAAAATAAGCAAAATTGTTGTTTTTTTTTTTGTTTTTTTCATAAAATTACCGTACATACTTTACTTGGTAATGGTAACATAGTGAGTGAATTACGTTATGACATAATTGTACTGTATGATGCATTTGGTGGAGCGTCACTTCTTTCGTGAGTAAATCAAAACAACAGGTATTGACATTTGCTCTTAACCGAAAGTCAAAGGATTTTCTTTTAAGTTATCGGGTTCTGTTTGCAAGAAAAACCTGAAGCAAGCAAAGCAGGATAAAATTATGTCGAAAAGTGTAATTTTAAAACGACGAATAATGAGAAACGAGGGACTTAAACATTGCTACTTCCATTCCATCCATTAAGTGATGAAAATCGGTGAGTTTGTTATCCCGTTCAATTAAACATTTGTTTTTGATTTTTTTTTAATTAAATATAATCAATGGTTTGATGCAAAAAAATCACACGTCAGCATCTGATTTAAGGTATATTTTTTTGGTCACGCATCGTTTCAGATTGTTGATTCAGTGTAAATATACTGAAGTGTACTGTAAATTGGATGCGTCTTCACTAGCACCTAATATTACCTTTCAACAGTTCTAGGAAAATCCTTATCACTTATCAGGGGCAATGCAAAAACTAATTTCGTGATGAAAATAAGCTAATAAATAAAAATATTTCGATTTATTCATTAAAAGGATCTTTTACACAACATTTTAAATCCAAATTTACACTTTTAATATTTTGCTTCAAAAGGAACTGAAGTATTGTAGTACTGGGGTTGGCTTTGTGGTTGATAATCCGGATTATACGGTGGTGGATGTTCAATAACAGGTTGAAACGCAGGGGTGTGATACATTTGAGGCGTCACAGTAACGGCGTTTTGTTGATAGTTGTATTGTGCTCGTGGATAAGTCGAAACAACAGGTGTAGAAGTTTGTGACTGGCCGCCAGGTGTCGCAATAATTTGCCCAGGTAATCCGTAATTCTGACTAACGGTACTACAGCAGAACTTGGAGCAAGCAATGCCGGATAAAATGATGTCGAAAGTTATAATCAAAATAGCGAATAATATAAGAGGAATGTGTTTAGCCACGTAATTTCTTTTGCATATGGAAATATCGCACCAATTGATCAGATCATGATCATGATCATGATCATGTTCATGTCGACCGAAATCATAATACTCTTCAACGCAAGAATAGCAACTGCTGGCGTCTCGTGTCCAAGCCAAGATTTCAATTATGAAAAACGGGATATTAAATACAAACAAGCCGATGATTAAGAGTGGAGTCGTGGCAACGGCGCACCTTCTGAATTTCACTGAGTCGATGCCGCCAAGAGTTGCAATGAAGCCCGACGAAACGTGATAAAGGCCGCTCATCAAACCAAAGAAATAGCTGGCGTCGAAATTTTTAGTAGCCATTAGAACAACGCTCCAGAGAAAGCAAATAATGCTCACAATGAACAGAAGTACACCTGTAAGGGAAAAAAGTTAATATTTTATTTTAGATTTGTTTTTGAATGGTTTTTACCGAATATAATGATTGGCAAGACGCGAACATTTTGTTGAGGCTATAAGAAAGATTTATGTATAAGGTATTTGTTGCTACAAAAATTTGTGTAAATATTTACCTGTGTATTGTAAACTAAATTTGTCGTTGATGGGTATTGCTGCTGTTGCTGCTGGTTTTGGTTATACGTCATTATTGTCACTTGCAGTTAGAAAAATTACCTTTTTACCTTTCGTGCTATATTTTGTTTGATTTTTATCAGGTTATCTGACCGTGGAATGACATCAGAGATATCGTTTCCAATTACGTAAAAAGTGGTTTTATCTAAATATATATATAAAAAGGAAGAGGAAATATTTAAAGTTTATTAATTCACAAAGGTTTTGGGCATAAAATTCAACAGTTGTGTTTTTACACTAAAAACTAACTATAGCAACGAGGTTGAGTATAAACTTTCACTACAAAATAATTGAAAAAAAAGCTTTATTATTACTGAAGTGAATACCAAATTACCTGTGATAAAAATTACTGACAAACACGACAACGAGTTATAAAATACAAAATTCGATTTATTCTTTAAACAGAAATTTACACTTTTACCAAAATAGAAATCGATGATTTTAACACTTTGCCTCAAATGGAGCTGACGCTGACGTATGACCGTATAAGGGTTGGTTACTCGGTTGAAAATTGGGATTGTATGACAGTGGAGATTGGACGGCAGGTTGAAACGCAGTGGTGTGATGAATTTGAGGCGTTAGAGTAACGACGTTTTGTTGATAGTTGTACTGCGCTCTTGGGTAACTCGAAACAACAGGCGTGGCTGGCTGCGACTGACCTGGAGTCGCAAGAATTTGCCCAGAAGTTGTCGCGTTTCGGTTGAAACCAAACTTACAGCAAACGAAGATGGATAAAATCAAGTCGAGAAAAAATATCAAAACGGCGAAAGTAACGAGAGAAGCGTGATAAAGAGCGGCTTTCTTTTTGCATTTCGTATCGCACCAAATAATAGTGTTCCTACTCTCTTCATGCTGCCAAACAGTGACTTCGGTTGCGAAAAACGAGACGGTAAAACAGACGACGCCAACAATCGTAAGCGGAATCATGGCAATGATGCAAGTTCTGCGTTTCACTGAATCGGAGCCGCCAAGAACAGATACGACGCCAGTTGTCAAGTGGTAAAGACCGCACATCAAACCAAGCAAACGGCCGGCTTCAAATTTATTGATGCCTAATAAAACCAAGCTCCAAATAAAGCAAATTATGCTCACAATAATCAGAAGTACACCTGTGAGATAAGAAATTTAATATTTTCATTAATTAGGATTTATTTAAATGTTTTTACCGAATACGATGAGTGGAATGACGCGGACATTTTCTTGAGGCTAGAAATTATTTTTTTTTATTGACGATGTTTATTTTATAATAAAATGTTACGTAAATATTTACCCGATTCTGATAAACTAAATTTGTAGTTGATTGAAATTGCTGCTGGTTCTGCGTATAGGCCATCATTGTTACTTGCGGCTAAAAAAATTACTTTCTGCTGCACTTTTTCCACTTACATCAAGTGTAATTTTTATCAAGTTATCGCGCGATATGATATAAACTGAGATAAAATTTTAAGTTACGTCAACCTACGTAAATATATTACATCGAAAAAATATTAATAGGTCACATAGATTTATTGAAAGTTTTATAAATTTGAAGAAAGTCCCACGTATAACAAGATACAAATAAATGTGTTCAGAAATCTTGTAAAAGTAATATGCAATAAATATTTTTATGATTTACAAATCATTTGTGGATTAAAGATGAGT
>JAQFZP010001101.1:0-22483 GCA_034695745.1 Geophilus truncorum | reverse complement strand
TCAACTTCCCCCACTTCTTCCTCTCTCTAGTGCAATCGTGTAGACCTCTCATTGGCTAAAATCTCCATCACAACTAGAGCCGGTGTTGACATTTACCACAGCCGTTCGTAAACATCTTCTAATTACTATTAAGTAAATATAAAATTAATTTAACATTGAAATTCCATAATTATAAACTTCACTGTATTCAACAGTATATTCAACTGCTTTTAAATGGCAAGATGAGAATGAAACATGGGATGAGCCGGCACTGGTTAGTGTTGATCCTTATCCTAGTTTTAATTACGTGTGAATCTGCATTAGAAACTCCAAACCGAAAGACAGACACATTATCCCCTTGTCCCTCATGTAAAAATGTGATTGATTCGTTCAATAAAGCGATGGAGAAAACCGCACGTGGCAAATACGAAGGGGGTGACACTGATTGGGAAGAGAGGAAATTGGGCAGTTATGCAAATAGGTGAGTTAAAGGTCATTGTAATCAAATAAAAATTATATTTTATAGTTTTTAATTATTTTTAGTGAAATTAGGTTGGTGGAAATTCAGGAGATGTTGTGTAAGGATGTGAAAGATGGAGGTGATCAGGTAGAAAAAAATTGATGTTAAAAGATTTTTAATTTTTTTACAAATTTTTTTTTTTTTTTATAGTGTCATGGATTAGTTGAGGAAAATGAAGAGGTGATTGAAGATTGGTGGAGAAATAAACAGAAACTTGAACCTGATTTTTTCAAGTTTTTGTGCATTGATTATTTAAAAGGTGAAATTATTTATATAAAAAAAATTTTATTTTGTTGATTGGGTTTGTGGTTGTCATCGGGAACTCAATTGTCAGTTGAAATATCGATTCTGCATTTTGGAAAACTGTTGGTAGATTTACACTACGGTTAAAGTTTGAATTTTATGAAATTTGAATGTTAAAATTTGAAAATTCGAAATGTAAAAAATTGAAGTTTGTCGTGTTTAAATTAATGATTAAGAACTTCTAAGTTGAAGTTCGAACTTGGAGCATTTATACAACTTAGATGTCATGTTCTATCAGCTACAAAATGTGGAAAAGCAATTTTAGTTGTGCTTTAGGTTTTATTTTGACGTTTATAACTTAATTTCCTTGCAGTTTGCTGCCCAAATAACTCATTTGGAAGTAACTGCCAGCCCTGTCCTGGAGGAGTGCTTAAGCCTTGCGGTGGAAATGGTAAATGCAAAGGAGCAGGAAGTCGAAAAGGTTCTGGTGAATGCAAATGTGATGCTGGATATACTGGTGAAAGTTGTAATGAGTGCAAAACAAGATATTTCGAGTCTTATAAAGACGAGGAAAACTTAATTTGCTCAAGTAAGAAAAAAAATTGCATTTTTTTTGCTAACAAAAATATTAAATTAAATATAAAATTTTTATATAGAGTGTCATAAATCATGTGAATCCAGATGTTGGGATGCAGGACCCAAGGGTTGTGAGTTGTGCAAGAAAGGCTGGAGACATTACGCCGAATACGGGTGCCAAGATGTAGATGAATGCATTTCACGTAATCCTCCATGTAGTCGTAACGAGTTTTGCGTTAATCTCGAAGGATCATTCCAATGTATAGGTGAGTAGAGATGTTTACTCAAAATATAGCACAAATATAAATATAAAATGGTTGAACAATTATATCTGCATCCAGATTGCAATAAGGCGTGTGATGGTTGCCATGGTGATGGGCCAGACACTTGCAACAAATGTAAACCTGGATATATCCTCAGAGATGGCTTTTGTATAGGTAAGTTTTATTCTGGAAATATGAGTCTTACACAGTCAACTCTTTCATATCTGGACATAGGGCGGGACTGGGAAAAGTGGCCGGATATGGGAGCTGACCTGGGAGCTGACCGGGTAAGAGAGAGTAATTAGTGTAGAGAGACATTAAAAGGGGCCGAGACTTTTGGCCAGATAAAAGAGATGTCCGGATATGAGGGAGTTGACTGCTCTTTGTGTGCTATTGTTTTCCTCCCTACACTGTGATCATATCTGAAAATATCATTGAAATTTGATTTGATTTCATCATTTCATTCTTTGATTTTTAGATACAGACAGTTACCAAAGATCAACACGCATGCAAGTAGCAAGATATGTCACTTACTTTGGTTTATGCGTGGCAACATGTATAATATTCAAAAAAAATTTGCATGTAGCAGCAGCTGTTGGGACTGCTGTGGCTCTTTACATAGCTGCATCTGAATATTCACTCAAAGATGATGACTCTTTTTTACCTAAATTTCTGCATATTTAACAAATTTGATTTTAATTTATTTGGTTGTAATTATCAGATCAGTTTTTGTTTGTGAGTTGTGGTGGTTATTAAAGATGTCATTGTTATGCATTGTTTCGTCATTTCAAGTGAGGAAATCAACAATTTGAGGTTTTTTTTTTGAGCAAGTTTTTCCACTTGTGTAATGGAGGCAATAAATCAACTGTGTCATGTCTGAATGGTAATGAAGGACAGTTTGGTTAGTTGTGGGTGTATTGACCATGTAAAAGAACATTTTTTTTTATTTTTTAATAAAAAAAATATTTTTTTTACTTCCTTATTGTTTCCCACACCCATTCAGGAAATTTCACTAGTTTATGCAATGTGGGTGTTACTTTTGGCCTCCACTGATGCAGATACTTGAATTTGAAAATTTTAGGAATTTGAGAGATAAAATTTAATTATTTTTATTAAATTTTATTTCATTTCATGGAAAGTTGATATAAAAAAAAAACAAATTATTGTTTTATTTCAGTTATATTTTTCACAAGTAAAATTGTACTCTGTTGATCAGACAGTTACTAAACTTGTTGGGAAATCAACTGAGACAACATTTTTGTCTGTCCTGAAAGGAAAAAGTGATAAGGCAGGAAATTGTCATCAATTTCGATTTTTAGATTTCCATAATTCTCCATTTGACCCTTAACGCTTCACTTCAAATTGACTGAATTTGCAGGAAATTTTCACTTTTCATATAACTGTTGATCAGAAACATTTCTAGTAAGGTGTCATCATTCTGGCTGAACCAAATCATTAACTAATTATTCAAAAATGATGGCCAAGTATTTCTTACATGCATTTATCTTACTGACATTCAATAACTTACCTTTAACATCAAGTAATGGGTATAACTATGGTGGAAACAATGGCCAGTACAATCCTTACAATCCTTATCCTTACCCATGTCAATGCCCTTACCCACCAACACAAAAACCAGGCCCAGGTCTAGATCCAAATCCATCATCTCCAACAAATGTAGTTGCTTTTACCTTCACAAGAGCAAGAAAAAACAACCAATGTTTAAATCTGCACATGTGCTTCTTGCAGTTTGATAATGAGGTAAGTACATTTTTTTTTTAGTTGGGAATGAAATGGTTTGGTGAGTGTTGAAAGTGACATGATGAAGTGGCACAAGACAAGAAAAATTTGTGAGTTGAAAAATAAAAAGTGGTAAAATTTAAATTTTATATTTTTCAGTTTGTTTTTTTTTTTTTTTTTTTTATTTTATTTTTTTTTTTTTTTAATACCGTACGGTAATTAATAATTTTGGATTTCGATTTTCGAACGTGTAGAAAAACCTTATAATTATTTATGCGTTTATATTCTTATACATGCTTTACCTTTACCTTTGAGTTTTATAAGAGTTTTTCAAGAGTCCTACAGTAGATCATAATTACTCTTACTAATAAAAGGTTTTTTTGCAAGTCTGAAAACTGTGCGAGTATCTCATGTATTATGACTGTAACAATATTGTAAAATCAGAGAATATAGCGATAGTTAATAGTTATGAGTTTTGTCAAGTCACAATATTTAAGAAAATTTATTGCATAGAGCAATATTTATTTTTATTTGTTATTTTAAAATTTAAATGAATAATTTGTAATTGTATTTTAAGGTCAAGTGAACTGGTTTATTATTAAATATGAATCTACTCTTCACAAACAATAGTTAATCGTTGCCAAATGATTTTCAGATATGTTAAAATTGTAGAAACTGATCGCGAAAAGTGAATGTTAAAATGAAAATAGATTATGGGAGCTGCTGCGATTGTGTATAAAATTTTGCACGTACAAGTATGAGTAAGTTATAAACGATATATCGCTTTATATCGAATATGAATTATACTTCAATTCATTTGAATGCGAATGCGATATGACATTGCATTTGTATTTGCCTAACAAGGGGAGCACATGGTATGAGGATAAACAAAAAGTTTCAAATTTACACATTAGACTCTTCAAACACATTAAAAAGGTTTCCTAAATTATTAGCTCGCAACTCTGCTCTGGTTTAAAGAAAAACCTCTTTGAAATTTGCACTTTTTTTTGCATTTTTAACACCATTTTATGCAAATTTAATAAAAAAAAATTATAAATATAGTGCAAATTTCACAAATATTTTTGCATTAATTTTTGAATTTTTTCACTAAATTTGCATAAAATGGTGTTAAAAATGCAAAAAAAAAGTGCAAATTTCAAAGAGGTTTTTCTCTAAAACAGAGCAGAGTTGCTAGCTAAGAATTTAGGAAATCTTTTTAATAATGTGTTTGAAGAGTTTAATGTGTAAATTTGAAACTTTTTTGTTTATCCTCATACCATGTGCTCCCCTTGTAAGTTTCATACCGTAGATCTTAATAAATGCCAATAAAAAATCCTAATGTCACATAATGTCACTCACTCTTCTAATTAGTCACTAAACTATGAAAACAATCCAACTGTTATTCCTGTATGCAAAGTATCTCAACATCCTATTTTTCCAGGTCACTAAAATCAACGCTGTAACATACCCAAGGTATGGTGCATTTCAATCAGCCATCCCTGGCCTCTACTTATTTACATATTCCCTTGCTCTTGGGGGCTCAGCATCCCCCAGAGTGTCTCTAAGGAAAAACAATGACATCATAAATGCAGTTAATGCAACCAACCCCACAAATTCAACTTCACTGCATTTCCCAGTCACAAGCAGCATTTTACTACAACTTCAACCACAAGATGCAGTTTATCTAGTGGCAAGAAAATAAAAATAAAAATGTGAAATTTGTTTTAAAAAAAACTTTCATTTCAAGATTGAAGATGGGGATGTGATTGAAAGCAACAGCAACCTCCAAGGACCCCTGAATTCATTTTCAGGGTATCTTGTGGCCCCAATTGTATGTATCATCAAGTTGGAATGATAATTAGAATTAATTAGTGTAATTTTGTTACAGTTTCCTCCTAATTCCACAACCAATCAGCCTGGAGTTGGAGGTGCTCCAGGTGCGCCAGGGTTCCCTGGGGGTGGTGTTGGTGCTCCAGGGGCTCCTGGAATCCAGGGATTTAATGGAAATGGATTTAACAATGGACAGAATGGGTTTAATGTGTTGAATCCATCTGCCAATGCATTTCCAAGTAATATCAATGGAATGCCTCCAATGTTTGGCGGAATCGGTCGCGGAGACCAAGATGTCGAATACGATGAAGTTGAAGAATAATTTTTTAGAAATGAAAATTTGTTTTTATATTAAAAGTAATAATTTAGAAATTTTGTATATAAAAATAGTTTTATATAATTATGAGTAATAAAAAATTTTTTTAAAGTGGTTTTAGGGTGTTTTGCTTTTCTTGTGAATTTAGAAAATTTCAGCAGTAAACTTTCTCAACTGTAGCAAATGGAAACAAAAAGTGCCGAATTCTTTTGCCTGGTGGGCAATGTGGGGGAAAAAATACAGGGATGAATGAACTTGTGCTCTTGAATCTATAAAAGCAGGATTGGTCAAGGATACTGCAGGAATTCAAACAGCACTTTCACTGGGAGCACTCAAGGTAAGATAAGTCAAGTTTAAATTCAGATTATTGAGTCAATAAATTTATCATTGACTTCCTTTTAACTTTCTCTACTGAATTTTTATTATCATTTATTGCAATAAATTTAATAGATTTATTGCTTATTTATATCTGAAAATTATTTATATTAGTTACAGGTTGTGGTTTAACTAGATTAATCAGTAAAATCAGAAAAAGTGATTTAAAGTTGAAATTTTAATTTTGTATTTTTTGCAATTTTTTCTGAATTTTTTATTTTAGTTTTACAAAATGCACTCTGTCAAGATGATTACAGTGGTGTTGTGCATTGTATTTACAAATGCAGTGATGTCCCAGCCACCTCCAGTTGGTGGTGGCACTTTCACTGGCACATTTGGCAGTCCAGCAATAGTTGCATTTGCCTACAACAGAGGATTTGTCACCAATGCAAACAGCAACATGAGATACATCAGATACCAAAATGAGGTAATTTACAAACTGAATTTATTCCTTTGTGTTTATGTATTTTATGCAGTGACCTTGCTTCTGGGGATTTAAAGTAGTAAACATTTTTTCCACATTTTTTTGAATGCATCATCATTTCAATATCCGTGCCATTAACCCCCCAATGTCAGAAACAGAATAGACTAAGTTCAAAGAACCAGTGATAACAAAAAAAAAAAAATTTAATTTATTTTCATAAAAAGGAGGATGACATGGCCATTTTTATTTTTCTTCCCATTTTGAATGATTAATTATTTTTTTCTTTTTTCAGTTGACAAATGTTAATGCTGACTTTAGGGTTGAGTATGGAACATTTGTTTGTCAACAGCCAGGAATATATTTCTTTTCGTTCAGCGCTTTATCGAATGCAGTTGATGATTATAGAATTGTATTGAAAAAGAACTTTGATTCAGTGGCAACTATTTATGCAAGCAAATTGGACTATACAATGTCTTCCCAGACTGCAATTTTGAGCTTGAAGAGAGGAGATATTGTTTATTTACAGGTAAAAAAAAAAAAAAAATGCCTTCGGGTAGCAATGTTGTTTGGCTTCTTTGCATAACTTTTTTAAATTATCAGTATAAATTAAAATCTTTGGGCAAAAAATAATTTTTTAAGTTGGAAAATAAGTCAGTAAAATTATAATACTAACCTTTTATTATTTTTTTTTTTTTCTTTTATAAAATTAACAAAATTTGAATTTTTCTGAAAAATCTTTATGCAAATTATAGTGTTTGGGTAATAATTTATTCCTTCAGCAATTTTTCTTGAATTTTTCATTAGAAAATATAAAAAAAGTGGGAACAAAGCAACCATTTTAAATTAGCTGTCAAAAATGATGAAAATTATTGTTATTATTTTTTAATATTTTTATTTTTTAGGTTGAAGAAGGTTCTATTTTTGAATCTTCAGTTCAATCTCGAGCTTATGCATCATTTAGCGGTCACATCATAGCAGCTGGAGAATATGGCAGGGGCAACACCCACCAGGGCAACCTTCATCAGGTAAAACCAGAAATTAAAAAAATATATATATTAAATTTTTTTTTAATTATTTTTAATTTATTGCAGAATCATTTCTCCAATTCAGGCAATCAACAACAACAACCCATGTTATCTTTTGACTCGGACGGTGTATCCATGAACACAGATGTGTGGAAACTTCTTGGTTTGCAGAGATCAGCTAAATAGCTTCAATTTTCCTATTTGCAAGCTTTTAATCATTGTAACTGGTAGGGAAAATTCCAAACTGTTAAAGAGAAGAAATAAATGTAAATATCAATTTGATAAAGCATTTGATACAGACCGGGTTTGGAACTGGAAAAAAAAAATCTGTTTTTCATAAGGGTGCAGTGATCATGAATTCGAAAATTAAATTCGATTTGATCATTTTTATTCATATTTTAATATTACAAAAAAAAAAAAAAAATTTACATAAACAGTCCCATCATGCTATAGTGTTTGATTTTGTTTGTTTTGTCATTTTAATGTATAGTTGCTAAATGCTAGATAAATAAACTCATTTTGCACTTATTTTTGTGTTATACACCACTAAAATAAACTGAAACTTTTAAAATAAAAATACACCGTTTTCAATGTGAGTGAAGGTCGTCTGCTTCCATTACGTCATTCATTATCAACCAATCACAGACAAGCTTACTCACCGCTCTTAGACAAAAATATAAACACATGATCAAAACCCGGCAGCGTAGACTAACATGATTTTCATCCTTTATATACATGAATTTCATGAATTTTATAAATTTAAAAGGTAACAATATATTCCTCTAATCATAGCAACTATTAATTTCATTATTTATTTCAGATAACACAGACTCAAACAAACTTTATTAGTCAGTTGCTGTAGTTACAGCTGATAAATCTCATAAGTTGCCAGAATGAACAGATAAATGATAACTGTGTATATATAAACTGATATGAAATACTAACAATTCATTAACAACTGAGAAGCCAACATGGACGACAAGAAAATCCTGGTGGAGGAAAAACCCAAAACCAATCAGCAAAGAAGCAGGAATTGCTCTTTACTCGTCCTCCTTACAGCATCTCTTGTATTCTTTACACTTCTTGGTCTTTCTGCTTATGTCTGGACTAGATACAGACATTCACTCTCTCATCGCACCAAAGTTGAATTTATCGTCATAGAAACAAGTGAAACAATTGAAGTCCAGCAAGAAAAAGAGTTTCATCATTCACACAGACCAACAAAAAGACCCAAGAATCACAAGAATGGAGTCGGGGACAAACAATGCAGTAATATTGAAGATAATATGAGATTTGACTGTTACCCGGAAGATGGCTCTGATAAGGCGAAGTGTGAGGCGAGAGGTTGTTGTTGGGCGACGCCAAAGGCAATTCGCCCTAAGAAATCCCCGGGGTCTATCGGAGTTCCGTATTGTTTTTATCCTACTAATTATCCTGGATATTATTACGTCAATGGCTCGAGGACTGAAAAGGGGATAACGGTGTTTATTGAGAGAAATACAACTTCGTATTACGGCAATGATGTCAAGTTGTTGAGAGTTGATTTTGAATTTGGGCATAATCGAATCAGAACAAAGGTTAAGGTTTATTTATATTTTAGAAAAAATAACTGATTTTTATTGTTTCAATTACTGGAATTGATAAGTAACAATTGTCTGTTTTTGTTGATAATTTGAATTGATAAAATAATTAGATAAAATTATATTTACTTTAAAAACTATTTATAAAATTGCATAGCAACTATTTTTTATATATATATATTTATATTTATTTATTTTTTTATTTTTTTTAAATTTAGGTTTATGATCCACTAAAACCAAGATACGAAGTTCCGTACCCATTACGTCCAGAAGGACAAAATGGTGCGTTAGATGATAGGATTTACCAAGTTCAAGTTACTCGCAAGCCTTTTACGCTGAAAGTCTATGAGAAACTATCAAACCGTTTATTGTAGGTTGATTATATAATTTTAGGATAATTTTATTTTAATATTTATTTTTAATATTTATTTTTAATACAGAGTTAATTTGTTTCCATATTTGATCTACACTGATCAATTTATCCAAGTGTCATCTAGAATTGGCAAATATGTCTACGGTCTTGGTGAACGAAAGGATTCGTTTCTCCGGAGTCTCGACTGGCAGAGATTTGTTATGTTTAATGTTGATAATGCACCTCAAGTAAATTTCTAATGTTGTAATATTAAAGTTGATGTTTAATTCATTTCTATTATTACAGCCCAAGTCTAATGTCTATGGAACTCATCCTTTCATGCTTCAGAGTGATGGTGATGGTCACTTTTTGGGAACTCTTTATTACAGCAGCAATGCAATGGGTTAAATATTGAAATTTAATTTTCTTTTAAATTATTTTCTTTTATTAAATATAGTAAAATTTTAGAATTTGTACTACAACCGGCTCCTGCTGCCACGTTCCGATCACTCGGCGGGATTTTGGATATTGTCACTTTTATCGGTAGTTCGCCACAAAAAGTGGTTCAGCAATACCAAGAAGCAATTGGACGACCGATTATGCCGCCATATTGGTCACTCGGATTCCATCTGTGTCGGTTTGGTCTTAATTCGACTGAGGCAACTAGGGAATTGTGGGAAAGAACGATCAAAGCGAAAATACCATTTGTATGAAAATATTTTAAATATATTATTTAAGATATATTATATTATATAAATATTTTTATATTTTTATTGCAGGATGTGCAGTGGAATGACATTGATTATATGGATAACAGAAGAGATTTCACGGTTGACTCAAAGAATTATGCAAATTTGGACAAACTCATTGATGATATTCATAAATCGGGAATGCGATACATGGTGATGTTGGTAAGTGTTAGAATAAATATTTTTAATTAATAAAATAAAATAAATAATATAAAATTGTATTATTTTAGGATCCAGCACTTGATACACCGAATAATCCATCTGATTATCTACCGTATGCTGATGGATTAAAAAGAGGAATTTTTATAAACGACAGTAAAGGAAATCAACCTTTCCACGGAAGAGTAAATTAACTATAAAATAATTTTTATTTCATCTATAAAAATATGGTAACTGATTTAATAATCACTAGGTTTGGTCTCCCTTTGGTGCCGTTTGGCCCGACTTCACAAACCCAAAAACAACTGATTACTGGACTGAACAAATAACCAATTTTCACCAAAATGTCTCTTTCGATGGCCTGTGGATCGTAAAAATTCACCAAATGTTTTAGTTATTTAATAATAATTACTAAATAAATTATTTCTAGGATATGAACGAACCGTCCAACTTCAACAACAATTGTCCGAAATCGAAATACGATGACCCACCGTACACTCCACATGTCCAAGGAGGAAGGTTAAGCTCTAAAACTGCGTGCATGAACTCCAAACAACACGCAGGTCTTCATTATGACGTCCATAATTTATACGGATATTCGGAAACAATTGCTACCAACATGTAATAATCATTTCAAAATTTATAACTCACAATTAAAATATTTTTATTTTATAGAGCGCTTCAGAAGATATTTCCTGGTAAAAGGCCTTTTATTATATCGCGGTCAACTTTTGCTGGTCAAGGGCATTATGGGAGTCACTGGACCGGAGATGTGTATTCAACATGGGACGATATGAAAGCTTCAATTCCAGGTTTTTAAATTTTATCTTTATAATTATTTTATATTTTAATATTTTATTTATCTTTTATATAGCTATTCTTGATTTTAACTTATTCGGGATTCCGATGGTTGGCGCTGATATTTGTGGATTCAATGGTAACACAACTGAGAGATTATGTCAGAGATGGACGGAATTGGGTGCATTTTACCCGTTTTCGCGAAACCATAACACGCTTGGAGCAATTGTAAAATTAAGTGACTCGAATTGATTTTTTTATTGAATTAATTTTTGGTTCAAGGATCAAGATCCAGCTGCCATGGGGCCAGAAGTGGTGAAATCAGCACGATATGCTTTAAATGTCAGATACGTCTTGCTGCCTTATTTGTATACACTATTTTTCAAAGCTCACGTTGCTGGTGAAACCGTTGCAAGACCGTTATTTTTTGAGTACGTAAGGAATTTAATGTTTAAAGTGATAGTGTCACAATTTTATTTTTTTTAATTTATGACACTATCACTTTAATTTGGATACGATATTAAATTTTTATTTTTTTATTTTACTTCATTTTTTATTTATAGATTTCCAAAAGATTTAAATACATATGCAATTGACACACAGTTCATGTGGGGCTCAGCTTTGATGATTATACCTGTTTTAGCTGAAGTAATTTGAATTTTATGAATGTAAAGTGATATGTTATGATTTAAAATTGTATTTGGTCACAGAATCAGACAACTGTTGACGCTTATATCCCAAAAGGAAAGTGGTACGAGATTGGCAACTTCACTGTTATTCAAAGTAAAGGGCAGAAGGTGACTTTTCCTGCGCCACCTGGTGTCATACCACTTGCAATTCGTGGTGGCTATATACTTCCGTTTCAAACTGCAGCTAATACTACGACTGAAAGGTGATTTAAATTTTATATAAATGTTAAAATGATAATATTTTTCACTTTGCAGTCGCAAGAATGAGTTTGGTTTAGTGGTTGCTTTGAGTGACAAGGAACAAGCTACTGGTGATTTATTCTGGGATGATGGAGAGTCAATTGGTATTTAGTATATAAATAAATTTTTTAAATAATTTTATAAGTTTTGAGTTTTTTTTAGATGCAATTGAAAAGGGAAATTTCAATTTCATTCAATTTTTTGCCGCTAGAGTAAGTTTGTATTTAATTTAAATTTTTAAAATGTAATTTTTAAAATTTAATTTTTTTTTAATTTTTAGAATAACATAGAATCGTTTGTGTTGAAGGCTGGAGCAGTGAAGGAACTGAGAAATCTTGGGTTGATCAATGTTCTTGGAGTCACCAATAAACCACAAGCTGTTTATGTAAATGGGAAAAAAGAGATGTTTGTGTATAATCCAGATTCAGAGGTTTGTGGGATATTATTTGTGCTGTGTTTTGTCACTCATTTTGTTTTGTTTTTTAGGTTTTGACAATTTACAGTTTGTCTGTGAATTTGGCTGATAATTTCAGAGTCACTTGGGGCTAAGAAATGTCTGTTGCATTGAATTATTGAGAAAAGTGTAATCATGGAATGAAATTATTTTTAAGCTGTTTATATTTTTAATTGATTTTGATATAAGTTTTATAATGTTACAGTGATATATAAAGTTGATTTTAAAAATTAAAGTGAAAAATTACTAGCTCGTGAAATCACATAAATTCAAAATACACCACCTTCAGCGCGCCATCTATCTGAAAATAGATGAACGTGTTCTGGGAGTCAGACAATTTGAACCTTCAAAAATTGTCAATAGATGGCGTACCGTATGTAAATTATTTAAAGCCATGCAAAAGCGAGACAAACACGTGAAAAGTGTAATCAATTTTAAAAAGTAATTAATAAGTTACACGTTCAACTCATTGTCACAAGTCGCCGCCACAAACAACAAACAAACGTCGCGCTCTATAATTCATTCCAAGACGATGATGGCGTAAAAAAAAATTATGTAAAATCCAAATTTGAGAGAACAAACATTCATATTTAAAAAATGGCTGCTAAAGAAAATGATTCCAACAACTTTGATAAGAATAGAAAGTATCATGTAATTTTGGTCGGCAAACGAAATGAGCAGGACTTCTTTTCACGCTTTCTCACAACACTAGTTCGAATCAGTTTCAAACACGAAGACGGATTGATGTCTCCAAAATCAATCATGACTTACATGGCCCGAGTCACAAGACTAAGCATCAACGACAAAGAACTAAAACTGAAAGTCCGAAAAGCACTTGTTCGAGCGATCAACAACAACATCATCATGTTGAAAAACGGACATTTCAAATTCACAAAAAAGGTTAAAGTGGTGGCGGACCGGAAGTGCGACTTGTGGATCAAGGTGCCACGGATGCTTTGGGATGACACGAAACCGGAGAAAGAAGTTACACGGACCCCAGCCATGGAAAAGACGCTTTCCTGCCGATCGCTTAAAGTTGTGCCTGAGCCAAAGTGTTGTAAGAAAAGTCCTAAAGATTTGACCACCAAGGAGAAGTTTCGTAACAAGAGATCCCCGTTGAACGCTGAACAGAGGCCACAGACGAGCAAGCAAGTGACTACAAGATTCGGTTAATTTTTGGTTTTAAATGTTTAGTAAATTTTCATTTTGGTACTTGTAATCGACATTATTGTCATTAAATGTTATAAACACTGTAAAAGATTATATTTGTGTGTTTTTTTAATTTAATTTTGATTTGTAACTGTTTGTATGTGAAGCAATTGTTTTTAGAGCTACAGTATCTAGATGCAGAAAGTTTAACGGTCAAGTGAATCTACACATCAGTAAATATAACATATAAAATGTATATTAATATATATATTTTTTTAATGTATGAAGAATACAAAAAAAAAAAGACACCTTAGGCTATCCAAAAAGCCTTTCGAACGTATCGAAAGAACCAGGATGACGATAACGTTATCCCAATGTATGTCCCGACTGAATATAAGCTGTAACATCTTCTTAGGATAGAGACAAGGGCTCTACATTCTCTCCCTACCTCCATTGTCAAACTTTGGAACTTTGGAAATTACAAGATGGCGTGCAGATATCTTCGGACCAATAAATCCCAAAAAAATACGAAGTCGGATACCAAAGAAAACGTAATAACCATCAAAACTGGACTTGTTCGTCGAACGACTTCTTACGCACCCATAGCCGAAATCCAGCAGCTCGATAATCAGCAATGGCAGATCGAACGTCAGAAGTTGCTTGATCGGCAAAAGGAACTCGAATACCAATTGCAGACCTTACGGGAGAAATCAACCGAATCGACACGAGCAGCTCCGAGTCGAGAATCCGTAAAGACTGCGCTTCCACTCCAAAAACTAGTCGCCCAAGCGAGAAAAATAAAAAAATCCTTAGTATTCGTAGACCGCGAGGGAAAATTCCACGAATTCAAATCAGGTACCGAGTTTGCCACATTCCTATTACAAAATCCTCATCTTATTGATTTCTCTACGTCGAACCAACAGATGCTGAGAGACGCTTCAACTGATCGGCGAAACCTCGATGTCCATAAAGGTTATTTCAAGAGCCAAAAGGTCAAAACGTTTTATGGCACTAAAGATGAGGAGGAGGAATGTACCACTTTCCTCCGAGCAATAGAATCGCACATCATCTCCAGAGGTAAAACCCTTGACAGTTCGTGGCGAATGGCGGTCCACAGTTTTCTAAACGGAGAAGCAGCGATGTGGTTCAAGGAGAATAATTCAAAGTTCACCACCTGGGCCGAATTCGAAGCAGCATTTTCTGCCAGATTCGATCTAATTGAGAGGGAGAGAATACATTTGCTGTCTACCAAAATTCAGAAATTTGATGAATCAGTATTTGACTACGTCATTCGTTTCTATCGACTTTGGGAACCAACGAAAAATTCGTACAAGGCACCTAATCCTGTCAAGGCTGGTCAACTACTAGTCCGAGGTTTGACCGATAAAGGTTTGTGTGTCTTCCAGATCGCTCACCTGGACGAAGCTGATGTCGTTAAAATCTACAATGTCGTAAGCGAAAATCGTAACTTTTATCATCATCGATTCACAACACAATTGGAAACATCTAAAGCAGCAGAACAATCCAAAATTTCAAAAAAACCGTGCCGACGGTTTCTAAACACCAATGGTTTAATACACCATCAAACAACTTTATAATTAGTGAAAAATTTCTTAAATACAATATACCGAGATAGCCTAAATTTGTACGGTACCTTAGTGATACATTGCACGTAAAACAGAAAACACAAATGCTATTTTTCAATAACAACAACTTTTTTTAAAAAAACTATCTTTCTAACTGATATAAAAATTAAGTAAAAGATTTTCAGACACTTTATTTTTTTTTTATGATTTGTTTTTGTTTTAATTATTTGATGATTAGAACCTGGATTTACAAGCAAAATAAATTTAGTGTTATGCACTTTATATGCTGCCAAATATGCATTAAAAATACTTGAATTACATAAAGAAATTATTCATTTATTTTGATAAAATTAGTCTAACAATCATTTTTCGTAACATTTTTATAGTGCAGATGGAAAATTAATAGTTTTGGTCACTAAAATTGAAATTTAAGATTTGTAGTTCTATTTATATTTATAAGAATCAAATATTTTGCACAAATTTGAGATAAAGAATAAAGAATAAGAATAAGAACAAAACATCTGATCCCAAACACATTTAAATATGTTTATCAGACAGATTTTGCACTTGCCAATTAATTTTTTGATATTTTATAATACATAAATTTATGTGTTTTTAAACATTTTACAGATGTATTGTATAAACTTTTCACCAACTTATACATTTCTCCTCAAAAATTGAGATTTATGCATTTTACACAAACATCAGCTTTTTATGTCATAAAATATTTTTTATGCAAATGTGCTTTTATCCGGGCTCTAGTTGTGGTACAACTAGTTTTGTAAACAAAATAAATAGAAAAAATATAGTTTTTATTGCAAATATTACAAAACATGTAGATACTTTTCAATTACAAATAAACAACGTTACCGTACGTTACGTTAAGTTGATAAACAAAGTATCAAACGCACCACAAAGCCCCATTCAACAGTGTGCGTCGCATAACTCGCTTAAGAGTAACAGAGGGTGCAATACCCGACCGACTGAGGGGGTTGGGGTTTTCGGGTCTCCGCGGGATCTTGTGTGAATCCCGTGATGCGGAAAACGAGTGTGGAGTACCTTATAAAACACAATGAACTCGCAAAGAAACCTCTGTTCATTGGTCACATCATTAACCTCTTTGAACACACTTTTTTCCTCTTTTTCTCTCTAGTAGGTGTCGTCAATGTCGCCTTGTTGTGGGCGTAGTTTGAGCTGTTTTCCTTGTTGGATGATCCGACTTGCAAGTGCGTCCGACCGGAATGAAGCAGATTGGTTCTTCCACAAAAGAGAGAACATAAAAAAGTCTGTTGTGAGAGATACTGATCACCCTGTCGCAGCGCAGCGTCTGTTATTTCTTAGCTGCCCAATGTATCAATTTGGGGCTATTGGGAATTGGTCATGCGCAAAAATGTAAAATGTTAGGGTCATCGTTTTGACACTGGGAGTGGTGTGTTATGGGAAATTAGACACAAAAATATGCCGAAAGAACGAATATTATGTGGAGTTTTGAGGTTTTACAGTTAGGGATTTATTAGGGAAAATGTGGTTCTAAAGGTAAAAATATTGATATGGGAGATAAGTTTGATGATTTTATTTTTTTGAAAAATTACGAAATTTTCAACATTTTTATTCAGAGTATAGAACTGTTTACTTAAAACACTACTAAGTTGTAAGCAGTTGTAAAATGTGTAAAAATACACATATAACTACTGTATTTATAACTTTTTAAACTCAAACTTCATATCTTTAATTTTTTTAAATTGGAAATGGAAAAACTACTCAAAATCTCTTTTTTCTTTAAAAAAAGAAGTTGTAAATGTGTAAAAATACACATATAAATACAGTAATTATAACTATTTTTAACTGAAACTCCATAAAAATATTGAAAAACTACCATACTCAAATCTATTTTTTTTTTTCATTTAAAAAACAAAATTATACACAGTAAATTGTAGATTTTGGAGTCTCTTACAGTTTTTTAGTTACCGATTTGAGTAAAATACAGTTTTAAAAGTGTAAATAATAAAGGTAAAATTCAATTATTTTATGCTAATATTAAACTTTCTTTTTTAATCAAAAATCACTAAAAAATTCAAATCCTATATTCATACTGTAATACATAACTAAGTTATTTACCTAAAACAATAAAGTTAAAAAATACACATACGGTACAACTACTGTATTTACAACTTTCTTAAACTCAAACTTCACATCTTTTATTTTTTAAATTAAAAATTATAAAAATTAATCAAAATCTATTCATTATCTGGTCTTTAAAAAACCCAACTACAATTCTATTTTACAATTATAAAAAGTAAAAAAAAAATACATTTCCACTTTTACTTTTACTACTAACTCAATGTGTATCAGTAACAAGTCTACCACTACTTCCAAACACTCATATCCCCCACTAACCATTCAAAACAGTTGTCACATCACATAACACTCAAGTACCCCACCTGGCAACACCACTCTTCACTGTAACAAAATTCACTTTCTATTCACCCAAGACTCCAATTTCACCCAGATGTGTTAAAAATCAAAACCAACAAAGAATTTATCAATACAAGAAAAAAAAATTTCAATCTCAAAAAAATTTCAAATTCTCATTACAATAAAAATTTAATAAAAGATTTCGCCACTTCTTCGCCATAGGCTAATTAATGCGGTGGCATCAAAGGGTTGAGACGCAAATGTATGCATCCAATCAGCATCAAGCATGCTTTTAAGGGTGGGAGGTAGGTGTATGCAAGAGGGGGATCCATCTCTCACTATTCTCAATGTTGCCGGATGCCATGCTTAGACTTGCGATGAGTATCTTACTCGTGGTCATCTTTGGACGCTACGAATGCGAGTGTACGTGGTGGTAAGTCCGGTAGTCAACTTTTTAATTTGTAATGTGAAATTTTTTCAGGGGAAAGTGTGAAAAGTGATTTTATTTAAATATTACGCAAGTTTTTTTTATATAATTTCCCGGCAAAAATGGTTGCTCGCAATGTTTATTGTTGTTTTTGGTGTTTTTAATTGATGGAATTAGAATTTTTGGGGATTTTGGTAGGGTTTGTGGGGTGGTTTTGGTATTTGGGAGGTTTTAGAAGGTTTTTTGTGTGTTTTAGCATTTTTTCAATTGTTGTTGTGTTTTTTTTTTAATAATATGGAAATGAGAGCAATGGCGTAACGGAAATTTACAGTGGGTGTAGTGACAGATGAAAATTGAACTTTGATGCGAATTATTGTAAAATTAGATTCAAATTGCGTATTCATAAATAAGAAAAGAAGATTTTTGCGATTTGCAGTTTTAACTAAACACAAAATTAGTAAATAGAAATTTCAGGATGCAATAGTGAAATTTTTATAATTTTATTATAGAAATTTATACTAAATAATATTTAATTAACAATATACAGTCATAAGAGTAAATCACACAGTTATAACCAAAGTTTTCTCACATAAATTCATCATTTTAAGATAAATTTATATGAATTTTGCACAATTCTTATAAAAACACAACTGAAATCCACAATAAAACATTTTTAAAAAATACAACACTGTTAGTAACAATAAAAAATAAACCTCACTAACATTAAATAATTTGACATTATTTTTTCAGTAGTTTTCTCGATCCGCGCGATTTTCATCAAATTTAAAATCATAACAATTGTAAACGTTTTCTTTTCCTCCCCAGGTTTCTTAGCCGCTTACAACTGTCTTCGTCCAGTGTCGGGATTCGAGTTGTTTGCGATAATATACCAGGATTAGTCCGTCGACAGAGGATTTTGTGCCAGCGTCATCCGAGCACAATGTTGAGTGTGAGCGAAGGCGCTCGAATAGGAATCAGTGAATGCCAGTTCCAGTTTCGACATCACCGTTGGAACTGTTCTACACTTGAAAGAGACGCATCAGTGTTTGGAAAAGTTCTTCTCAAACGTAAAACAATATAAATTTCTATTTCACACATTTTTTTTTTTAAGTGTAAATTTATTTAATTTCAGTTGGTAGCAGGGAAGCCGCATTTGTCTACGCAATTTCCTCCGCCGGTGTTGTGTACGCCATTACAAAAGCGTGTGCTAAAGGTCAACTTTTTCACTGCGCATGCGACGATAGCAAACAAGTATGTTATTTTGTATAAATTAAAAAAATTTTAAAAATTTTATTTTTTTTTTTTATATTTTTAAGGGATTGCATCGAGATACACTCGGGACCTTTAGTTGGGGCGGCTGCTCCGACAATATTCGTTTCGGTAATGATTTTGCACGAAAATTCGTGGATGCTAGAGAGAAACGTCAACGAGATGCTCGTGCACTTATGAATTTACATAATAACAGGGCTGGACGTCAGGTAATTTTTAAAATACCGTAAAATGGGGTACGGCAACTTTGAGCAGTTATTTCTTAAAAATTTGAATAACTTTTAAATGGATTGACATTTTTTTATCTGAAAACTTTAAAACAGGGTTTTTGTTTAAATTCAAAATTACTCCCGATTCTCATTTACTTTAAACAGTAAAATTTTTTTTATAGTTTTTGTGAGATTTTACTTGTAATGTCCAAATTTAAGAAACATACTTTTAACACAAAAACAATTTTTAAAACAACATTTTGCCATTTTTAAACAGAATATGGCAAAAAAGGATCTGTTATTAAAATTCAATTTTGAGGTCATTAAATTATGAAAAATACTCAATTTAGAAAAATAAATGATTATAATTTCACTTTTGGTATAAAATTATTTTAAAAAATCTTTATTAAAATTTGAAGAGATAACATTGAACAATGAACATGCACTGAAACATACCGTTCAAAGTTACCACAAAATGCTCTCAGAAGTGACTTAATTCAGTATTCTTTGTGTTAAAAAAAATGCCAAAATGAGTTTTCAGTAAATCTTATGATCTTAAAGTGGTTAGAAAGTTTATACAATAATAATTAAACAAATTTCAAATTAATTATTTTAATTAATTTTTTTATTGTATTAAAAATGACCATTTAACAAAGGGTCATTCTTGAATTTTTTACAAGATAACATGACAACCAAATAATTTTTTTTTATATCATAATCAAATCCTCATTTTAAGCATAAAAAAATTTTAAAATATAATTTACAGTATTTTTCTCACTAAGAAAATCTTGTAATTTTTTTTTAATCCAAAGTATCTCTATAGTGTTCAAAGTTATCCCATTTATAATATTTTAAAATATTTTAAAATTAAAAAAAAAAAAATTATTTATTTTACATATCTCATCAAGGCCGTATCAAAACACGTTAAATTAGAATGTAAATGTCACGGAGTCAGTGGATCCTGCACTGTTAGAACATGTTGGCAAGCAATGATGGATTTTCGACGCATTGGGAACTACCTAAAGAAAAAATACGACGGAGCGACGGAAGTTACAATGAACCAAGGCGGATCGAGGCTCATCGTTGCACACAGACATCATAAAAAAGCGACACGATCAGATCTCGTTTACTTCGAAGCGTCGCCTGATTACTGTTTTCCAGACAACGAAACAGGTAAAATAATACAGAAATTTAAACATTAATTCAATTTTACATAATCGTTTTAAAGGTTCATTGGGTACTGCGTCGCGAATATGCAACAATACGTCTCTAGGAAGCGACGGATGCGACATTTTGTGCTGCGGGAGAGGCTACGACACGGCTCGGCATCTGAGATTAGCAAAGTGCGACTGTAAGTTCCAATGGTGCTGCTACGTGAGGTGTAAGGAATGTCGCAAGTGGGTGGATGAGTACACATGTAAGGAGTACAATCAGGCGGATATTTCCTTAAGGAAAAGACGGTTTGATGGTTGAAACAGAGGAAATGTTTGAAGAAATTGCACTATTTATTATACCATGTTGGTATATTTGCAGTGATTTATTAAACGTATATTATTCATGATTAGTATATTTAGTTTCTAGAGTTCTTGCGAGATCTCTAGTGTAAATCACAGATTGTGATCACTGTTTAGACTCATGATATTCTTGTAAAGTATTTATTTATTTATTTACGTATATAAATAGATGAAGATATTTTTTTATTTTATTGCAATGATTTTGAATGAAATTTTCAATTTTTATTAAATTTTTTTTTTTTAAATTTATTTTTCTATATATTTTTTTTAATATATTATATTTATTTTTACCTGATTTGGCTGTGATTATTTTGTTTGAAATAATTAGGTAGTGATAATAGTCAGGAATATCGAAATTTAAGTATGTATTAAAAATTATGTAGTCTTGAAATGTATAATAAATTTATTTCCAGTGTCGAAATTGATGCAGTAATTGTAGGAAACATCGCAAACGCTATACTTTGAGAAAACATGAGTGAGCAGTTGAAAGTATTTGGAAAAAAACACATTAAATTACAGTAAATAGATGGTGGCATCATTGTTCAAAAACGTGACGCCATCTATTGAGTAAACTTTAAATTTATTTGTAGAAATATACAGAAACTGCAGAAACTGAAAGAGTAAGTCGCGAAAACATCTCAACCGGTCGAGTTGGGTATATCGAAATTCGAAAACCGGAAATTCAATATGGCGAAAAGATAATTCACTTTTTACACCTTACATCCATTTTGAAATTAATAAAAGACAAGGGTCCTGCAGCTGCTCTGCTGGCTGATCACGTGATCGGCAGCTGCCAATCAGAACGCGTAGAACCAATCAAATTGATGAAATCAAGTTTCTATTAGTATTTAAAAAAAATTTCATATAAAGATTTGACAAATAAAACATTTTTGGTTTTTTGAATTAATTCCAAAAGTTGAATATAGTTATAAACAACTATGCAACATCTGTAGTTGCCATCAAAGGTTGTTAAATTTATATTTTCAATTATGGTGGTTATAAATTTTTATGTATTTATGACTAAACTTAGTAAACTTAGTAAACTTAGTTTTTATAATGAAAAAAAAATTAAGAAAATATAAACAGAATTAAAAAATTTCATCAAACGTTATTTCTAAAAAATAAAAAAAAAAGATATAATTTTTTTAACCCTCTCATTACCGAGTTCTGAAAATGTACGCGCTTCACCAGCCATAGGTAAAGGTCGAGGGATTTTCCTATCCCTCAAAACCAGGTCACGTGACCTCGGCTTTCCAACCGATCAAGAATCCTTCACTACAACCAACAACCAACCGCACTTTGCATCAATACAACAACGTAGGTAGAACCAAAAATTGCGACCGGTATACTCGTGAATGTTGTTGCGTTCACCTCAGATTAAGGTCTCAAATAATTACCGGTAATGTTAAAACTTTCTAATTATAAGTTTTGAAATGGTAAGACTATACTGTACACTTACCATTTCATCACTTTTTAATTTTTTGCTCACATTTACTAATCTATCTTAGCTGGACCTATGCATGCGATATCTTTTAAACTCCTTGCATCAAGAACTAGTTTTTCCACTTGAAATAGAAGTGATTTGAGAAAGTGTAAAAATTG
>JAQFZP010001100.1:0-22488 GCA_034695745.1 Geophilus truncorum | reverse complement strand
TTTTTTTTTTTTTTACCAAAAAGAAACAAAAATAACCACAAAGGTCATCAAAATTTTGGCAGGGGGGGCGCCATTTTCTGCGCTGCCCTGGGCGCCCAGAAGTCTAGGTACGCCACTGCACATCATAACGACATGAAACATTGGCAACAAACTTAAAAATTGTTATTTTCCTTATTTATTACTCAATTCGTCACAATGTATGTTTTTAAAGTTAAAGTGAATTTCAATATTCCCTTACTTAAAACAAATTACTAACGCAAAAAATACAAAATTCTACCGCCAGGTGGCCCCACCAGCCAGGTGCTGCAAGAAGTATCTCTCCCAGTGCTTTCGAACGCAGATTGCAACAGTAAATACCATAACGGAGCAATTACGAAAAATATGATGTGCGCCGGAATAACGTCGGGTGGTCAGGACGCGTGTCAGGTCGAGCGCTTAAACTTAATTTATTCAAAATGGCGTCATAAAAAAAGCACAATAACGAGGTTTCGGTTTTAAGATGCACTTTTTATTTACCAGGCGGTGTAATTTGGTCGGTGGAATCTGCACTTTACTTTATTGGTGCAAAAAAAAAAAAAAAAGGTTTCGGTGGTTGCACTTGGTTGCCGCTTGGTGCCGTTATTTAGTGGACTGTTGATCAAGACGCGCAAGACATTTGTAAGAATGAGTTTTGCTAATGAATAGAAATGAAGTTGTTTTCCTTGTTTTATAGGGTGATTCGGGTGGTCCGATGGTTTATCAAGTAGAAAGTCGTTGGAATCTAATCGGTGTCGTTTCGTGGGGAAATGGGTGCGCCATGCCCAACCAACCCGGGGTCTACACCAACGTGTCTCGGTACGTCAAGTGGATTTATTCGGAAACGACCGATGCTGTCTATTGCTGGTGAAATTGCAACAATCTTGAAATGGATTAATAAACTTGATTGGCTCGTTGTGCAATTTGCTCTTTTGATTTATTTATTTACTTTTTTTAGGGTTTTAGTTTTGGTATCAAAAGTGATAGGAATTCGAAAAATCGTGTCATCTATTGAGGGTTTTGATTATTTTTTCTGAATATGAAATGTCATTATTGCACAGCCCTAGTTATGAAATTTTAAAAAAAGTTAAAAATGATCTATAAATTTTAAAATTCGCGCTTCATGATGAAATTTTTATTTTTAGTTTTGGAATGTCCCACTAGATGGCGAATGATTTGCGAAAACATACTAAAATATAAATATAAAAAAATACATGACTCAAATTGGAAATGTCATTCACATATAATTTATATGATCACAAATTTTAAATTCAATAAAAATTAAAAAAAAAAAAACATTAAAAATATTAAATATAACGACGTTCTAAAACATACCACCAGATGGACAGTGAACATATTCAAAATTATGCAAATTAAAACCACATTAACCAATAGCTAAATAAAGTCAACTTCAAAACTACCGCTTCATACAGAAAGGTTTATAATTAACGCCACTAGATGTCCCCACATTCTCGCCATCTACCGGAACCACTACAATGACTAACCTCAAAACAATTCACAACAGTAAAACTCAACCCACGATATCAAGTGCAACTTTTATCAAACAAAGACGAACTTTAAGCCTATTTCGATAACATCGCACTATATACCAAGTAAAAACATTGTTAAAAACACAAAAATATTAACAAAAAAAACTAATCAACTTTACCCTATTTCCACTTTATTTTTAGGCCTAAAACCAACTAAAGTCTTCACCAAAAACATCAAAA
Source organism: Geophilus truncorum (assembly GCA_034695745.1). Taxonomy (NCBI): domain Eukaryota; kingdom Metazoa; phylum Arthropoda; class Chilopoda; order Geophilomorpha; family Geophilidae; genus Geophilus; species Geophilus truncorum. The sequence continues at coordinate 20,743 of JAQFZP010001100.1, read as the reverse complement.
ACAACATTTTGTCCTCGCCAAACATTCATTTACAACTCAGTTTAAACTATCTCGTCTTCAACAAACTTCGAACCACCCCTCGAGTACCGTCCGTTCGCGGAACCTGTAATTTGTACCGTACTTTATTTTCCCCCACAATGCAATCGACCAGTCCTAACTCCACCTGAAGCGAACGTGGCCAACTTGAAAAAGAGACCAGGGGTGCCTTTCAAAGAGATTCCTTCGTCCATGGGTCCACCCCGAGCGAGAACCAACAAGAAAATTTCACCCACATCCGGCGACCTTGAAAAATCAATTTTCTCACTTTTTTCTTAAAGGAAAATAAGTTGAAGACACGTGACAATCATTGGGTTCGATTTGGAGCTTATCAGTGGCGAGGAAAAGTGTTTTTATCACTGTTAGAGAGTCAAACGGGTGTGTCTAGGTGAGTAGCTGGAAAAGGGGTCGTTCAACTGTCGTTGGGTTGTGGCGAGTGAAGTGTCGGGGTGAGTGAGTTTTGGTGTTTGGGTTACTGTTACTGGGAGAAGTGTTTTGTTTTGTTTTGTGTTTGGTTTTGGTGAGGAGTCGGTGTATGGATTGGATGTGTCGAGGGCAATTGATTTCTTGTTGTTGTTCTTGTTTGTGTTTTGTCTTTGGTGTTGAGTTATTTATTTTTATTTGGTTTGAGGTGCTGGGGGTGTTGGAAGGAAATGTGTGGGTGGTTTGGGTGGTTATTGGATTTTTTGTGGTTTTTACATGTTAAGGAGGAGAAATGTTGGAAATGTTTTTGTGGTTTTTTTGGTTTTATGAAAGAAAATTTTTACTTTTAATGTTTTTTATTTTTATTTTTATTTTTTAATGAAAAAATTATTTTTATGATTTTTGAAGTGAATGGAAGTATGAAAAGAATAAACACTTGATTTTTATTATGAATCTTTAAAAGTTGATTTTTTTTAGGCTTAAAAAATGAGGATTTTCAGTATTTTGAGTTAATTGGGTAAAAAATAACGTCTGTTAAATTTTTAATGAATTAGATCTAAAAATAAAATTAATAAAAATAATTTTTTTTTAGTTTTTAAGCCTTTAATTATACAAATTGTTAATTTTCTATAAAATGAATATTTTATACCATACTTTAAAAAAATCCTATTAAAAATAAAAACTAGTGATATACAGCCTAAAAATGAGAATTTATATTACTTTCCACTATTTATTTTGACAAAAAGTAACTTTTCTAGTTTATAATAAATTAGGCTTTTCAAATATGCAAATAATTTTTTGTTAATTTAATATAAAAAATATATTAAAATTAAGGCTTAAAACAGGAAAAAAAAAAAAAAAACTCAATTTTTATATTTTCGCTCTAAAAGACCAAAAAAAAACATAAAAATCAACATTCCCCACCATCCAGCCCAGTCCCTTGACCGTCCGAAATCGAACTCGGACTTCGCTAGTGGGCGAACCAAACCCTAAAACCGTTGGTAATCGTGTTTTACACACGTGGGTGTACCTCAGACACGTCGATTCGATTTGGGCTCCATTGAACTCTAAAAGACACTTCATTGGGGGTGTCGTGAATGATTCATGAGTTTCGCAGTTTCTCACGACCTTGACCATCAAGGGGATTTTTTTTAACAAAAAAAAAAAAAAAAAAAAAAAAATTGTACTAAAAGTCACGTTCACGATCAGTGGCATTGTTGAATTTTGACCGATTTTTGTACAATGTTGCGGTCACGTGACGTTGTAGTGAAGTGAGTCATGGTGGATCGGTTATTGAGGTCAACGGTGAATTTTTAATGCTTTGTAAGCAACTTTAAAATGTAATTAAGGAGTAAGGAAAAAGTGGTATCGCCGGCCCCTCTGGCCACCATAAATATTACAAATAGTAAAATAACTTTATTGTTTTTTTTTTTTTTTTTTTTTTATGGTTGATTGAGGGAAATATCCGGCGGTCTGGATTCGGGGAAGTCGATGATGAGATGTGTAAAGTGGTATTTTTTGAGGTTATGGAGATGATAATGAATTGTGATGTAATTTGTTTTTTTAATGTTTTTTTTTTTATTTTTTTTTGGTGAGAAATTTTTTTAAAGTAATTTGAATGTGAGGATTTTGTGAGATTTATATAGTAATGATTTTGTGTGTAGGTTAAAATAAAAATTTAAAAATAAATTTTTTATAAATTAAAAAATTATTAAAATCTCTAAATTATCCAGAATCACCATAAAATTTTATAAATCCTAAGATTTTTGTCATTTATAAATTATCTTTTATCAAAATCAATTAAAAATTTATTTAAAAAAATTAAAAAATTTTAAAATTTCACAAATTCATTATAAATCTTTGTAAATCGCTAGCTTTTTGTCATTTAAAATCTCAAGATTCATAACAATTTTTATATCTTAAAGTCACTTGATCATTTCCACATACAACCTTAAAAAAAATAAATAAATAAAAAACTAGATCAAATGACGTCAAAACTTCAATTTTCTATTTTTCTGTGTTTAGCAATTTTTCTAAACCAACAACCACTAACACAAAACTGTGGATGATGATAAACAGGTGCAAAGCTGGATCACCTTGAATGACCACTTGTACATGATGAGAGGAAATGGTACATTATGTGGATGAGTGGTCCACGATTTTTTTTTATATTTTTCATTTCTATTAAATATCTGTTGCTCAAGATGAGATGATGATGATGATGATGGTGACCTAACCCTGCCATGGTTTGAATGGAAAAGGCTTATTTTGAGTTGTAGGGGCATTTAAATTACACTCTGCGTGACTGAAAAGGGTTAAGAGTATGATTTTTATTTTGGCTTCACGAGCAGAAATCCATCAAAATAGAAATAGTTGATTTTGGAGATTAAAGGGAAAATTACAATAATTTTTTTTTTTTTTTTTTTTTTTTTGGTATGAGATTTTCTTTATCTGAGAACCATTTGGCTGAATAAGTTTCTGGGAAGTCTCGCGAGTGTTGTTACGAGTTGCAATTAGCTGTTCATGCAAAGAAAGGATTCGAAACGGCTTCGGATGATATGAGAAGTTGGAAGAACTTCGACTGCCGAACAAATATTATACCTAGATTTAAATTCATGAAAAATTGTTTTTTTATTTTCTCAGGTTTATGAAAATATTGTTTCAACTAAAATTATTTGATTCGTGCTTTTAGTTGAATGAATCTGTTGTGTTTTTAGAGTGAAAAGTTTAACTGGAAATTTATTTTCAGTTAAAAATGGCAGATAAAATGGCTTTATTGAAACAAATAAAGTGGGCTTCTGTAACAATGTGTGAGGTTTTAAGATAGGAAAATTTGGCGAGGCCAAACTACGGATCGTGGAACATTAAGTACGTAAAGTAGCAAATTCATTCTAATAAAAAAAAAAAAAAAAAAAAAAAATTATCAGGGGATTTTGTTAAATTACAACTAATTTTTTTTTAAAAACATTCTAATGGCAACCAATGTATTTACCAACCAATGGTATTTAATTTACCATTTCAATATTTTACAAAATTTGCTGTATTTGTCGAGTCTTTTTTACCAAATCTCGTGAAATCTCATAACAGTCCGAAATACATAATGCAAAAACACCCAGGAATTATTAGTGGAATCTGGAATAGCTTAATTCCTAACCCTCTCCAAACGTGCATTGGTGGTCATGCCGAGAAGTTATGCGGCTTTAAAAAAATGTCTTTATAACTAGTTTTTACAAAATAACAAAGTTTTCGATACCGTAAACTTAAAACCTGATGCACAGTTTATTCCTGTGTTTGTGTAAACCTAAAAATAAAAAAGAGATGTGGATCTAGATTGGATGTATTACGAGCTTTCATACAGCTAGGGGCAGCTTTTGGTGTGTTTTTGCATGCAATTAGAACTTTAAACTTAAATAATATTTTTTAAATACTAGTTACGAAAGTTTTACCTTTAGTACTTCATTTACATATAATTGAAAGAAAGAGTAAAAAAATTTCAGCCACCTGAGAGTGAGATTTATATTTTTTGTAATTTTTTAAATGTGCTTTCGACTCGGCGTGGCGCACCAGGGGTAATGAATTTATTTCAGCTCATTTCGCACACTTTACTTTATAAAATTCGCCATTTTTGTCTAGATTTTCACCAAATCTCGTAAAATCTCGCCCTGCAACCTTACCCAGTTACCCCTGAAAAAAATGCGGTCAGCAGAGACAGGAAGATTTAAAAGCGGCCCCTAATTCCCTTATTGATCAGACGACCCCTGGTGGTAATTAGGTGACCGTACACTAATTACAAGTTTCCTTAAGGGAAATCTTCTCCGTTTCTATGGCAACCTTTAAAAGCAAAGCAAGTAACTTGTAAATCATTTCCCGGAGTGAGTTGCGGGAGTGTGAAATAAAAGGAGCTTAAATTGGGCGTTGTTTTGATAGGAGTTGTGAAGTGGTAGCCACAAGGTCCAGATGTGGCTTCTATCTTTGGATTTTTTACTTTTGTTGATGCGTTGGAATGAGAACACTACTCATTGAAAATTCCTTTTGTTTTTGTTTGTTTTGTAAAGGTTAATTGAATGTTTCAAAATATTTTAGGGAGGTTTGATGGTATTTGTTGACGTTGAGGGGTTGGGTGGGTTTCAGGAAGTTTTGTTTTGAATTTAGTGAAATTTAGAATTTAGAATTTTTGATTTTTTTTCCAAACATTTGATTTTTTTTTTCTTAGTTTCACATTTTCGAAATTAAGGCTAAAGTTTATGATTTTAGAATTTTATTGAATTTTTGATTTTCTTAGAAGTTTTTTAAATTTGAAATTTGAAATTAAAATTCGTAATTTTTTGAAATTTTGTTAATTTTTGAAGTTTTTTTTCTCAATAATAGTTTCGAATTTTCAAAATTTAAAAAGTTAAGTTTTTGAATTTTAAAATTTTTCACGTTATTACAAATATTTTTGAAGTTTTCTACTTTTTGTTAAATTTTGAATTTTTGAATTTTTAATTTGAAACTAAGAGTTTGTTTCAAATATTCGAAATTTCAAAAGTCTCAAGTTATTGAATTTTTATTGATTTTTTTTAATTTTCTTCGGTAGTTTCGAATTTTCAAGCAGTTTGGTTTTTGAGTTTTTATTAAATATTTAAATTTTCCATTTATTTTTGACGTTTCTTAACTTTTTCTTGAATAACGTTTGATTCTAATGTATCAAATATGATGTTTTTTTGGGAGCGTTGGATTATTTGAATAGGTAGAAATTTTGTTTGGAATGTTGTTGCTACTCGTAGACTACCGTACGTAGGAAGATTTGATAATGCGCAAATCGCATTTATCAATTGGTAATGTTGATCTTAAAGGCGTGCTTGAATGGAGAAATTGCATTAGGAACGGAAGCAGCGATGCGGTTTGGTGTAACGGGGCTGCTGAACGTTCACCCGTAAATTAAGCGGTATGCGGGGCGCCAGGTGGCGCGCCTCCATTTCTCACCTGTGCGAGATTGTTTTGCTTTTATTTTTTTAATTTTATTTTTCTCTCTTTTCTTTTCTCATTTCTCGGTTTCAGAAAACTCGGTGCACAAGTAAATTATTTTATTATTATGGTGTTATTAATATAATTTTTTTTAATTTTATTTTCAGTTTAATTTTTGAAGGATTTAAATTTAATTTTAGCAATTATTTTGAGATTTTAAAAATTAGTGTTGGAATTTATTTTGATTTATTCTAAATGTTAGAAAGATTTAAGGAGATTTAAAGAGATGCAAATTGATTTTATAGTTATTACAAAGATTTAAAGAGATTCAAAGTGATTCAAAGTAATTTACAGTGATTTACAGAGATGTAAAGAAGTTCAAAGTTATATACGGTTTTATATCTCTGTAAATCACCGTATATAACTTTTATAAACGAATTTACAATTTTAACAGCTTTATCTTAGCGTTAGATTATGAAATCACTCATATTTCCATCCCTCAAAACCAACATCAACAAGAAAAACTTCCCCTCAGCCATTTCCTGTATTTACATTCCTTTTACATCCCGACTTTATGTATTTGCACTCACTTTTTTCACTCACTCGCCACATTTAGACCGGTCAAAAAAAAATATAAAAAGAAAATAAACAAAACAAAAAATAATTTAATTTCTAACTTTTCTTTTCACTCCAGGTCCCCTACACGATGTCGACATACTTGCAACGAACGACGAGTTTGTTGAACTCAAACTCGAACTCCGATTCGACGCGAGTCGACCGCCGGCTGCCCACAGTGGCCGAGATCCGGGAGCAGTTCGAGCGCTCGGCGCCCAAGAGCGCTCCGATTCTGCGCCAAAAGCCGCCGCCGGTTCCCCTCCGCTCCACCGGGGGCCTGAGCGGACCTCCGCTCGCCCATTCTTCACCCTTTCAGCGCACCGGCCCCGGGGGGTATCGATCGACCTTTTCCGGACGACCGACGATCAGGGAAACGCAGCCCAAGTCGCCGGACAAGAGAGTCACTTTCGTGGGCAACGGGGGAGCTTCGGCCATGAGGAACACGAACGGCGCGACTACCGTATATCCCGACGGGTGGCAAGCGAATTTGAGGCCGAGGAGCTCGACGCCCGACCCGGCGGTGATGAAGAGCTGGAGCGCGGCCAAGAAGTACGACATCTTTGCGGGTAAGTGACATGTTGATGTTGTGACTTTGGACCTCGATATCTCGGGGTTTTGAGGGTCGGTGGTAAGAAGTTAAAGGGGTTTTGGGTTCGTCTTGGAGAGGGAAATTGTAGGCTAGGTACAGTGGCCCAGAGAGGCAAAAAGGGCTATCAATACACCCCAGTTCAGTACCAGATGATACTGATGATACTTGTGAATTGTTACGATGGCTCTTCTGGTACTGAAAAATACAGTTTACATTTTTGGCCTCTCTGGGTCACTGTAGGAGTGGGGTCATGTGGGGGTTTGGTTTGAGGTTCGGAACATGAAGATATTTGGGTCCAAAGTTGGCATTTATGTTTGGGGTGTGTGAACAATATCTATTGTCATCAGCACTTTTCAAGATGAAACTTAAATATTTTATCACAACTTCCCATCATTCGAATAAATTCTCAAAATGAAAACATCAAGATATTATTTTTAAAAAAAAATTGTGTTTTTTTTATTTGAATTCTCCCACGCCCACATTGACGGGAGGGGGCGCGCTCGTAATAAAAATCGTCGACGCGATCAGAACGCATTACTGAGCGAGTAAAGATGCGTGTGCCTCTGCAGGGTGTCTAGCAATGAGACGAGAGACGAGAAAAAATAGTCGAGAGGCTTTTATGAAAATAAATTTGATGCAGTTGCGTTTTTAACTCGCGAGTGGCGCTTTTGCCACCTCATTTTGCACGTAAATAAAATCCGCGTTGAAATGAAACGAAACGACGGCTTAGCTGTTACGTAATATAAAAACATCATTATTTTTTTTAATAATAAAAATAATAATAATAATTAAAATGGTATACTTGATGCTTTCTTCATTATGTTAATGTGTGTTATATAATGATTGCGCTATCTAGTGACAATTTTTTTTTTAATGAGGTTGTAGAGTTTCGAGTTGCTAATTAAGGTGATTTATCATTCTTTATGTTTTATCTTAAAAAATTTTTAGGGTTGGGGCTGGGAGGGTATTTGGGTGTCAGGGTAGATTCTAATTTTTTTTTAATTTTTTTTTGGAGGGATCAGCAGTCGTCAATTGTAGAAATCTCAATTTCCCTCTCCCCTGGGAGTTTTTTGATCGATAAATGTGCGCGCGAGGCGGCGTTATTCTTCTCATGACGTCGACTTAAGCTGCAGCGATGCGTCGTGTTCACGAGTGGGTGAAACGGCGCTTCGGAGCCCCTTGTCTTTAAGTAGCTTAGTCATTGATCCGGGCAACTCTTATTTGTGGATCAGGTTCCCATTCCTGTAACTTGTCCATTTTTTTTCCCCCTCTGACCACTCTTTTTTTCCTATATTTGCACAAATGTTTGGAATTCTGCTCTCTAGTGAGAAGAAATGAAATATTTTTGTTGTATTTTAAAAATTTCGTAATTTACGTTTTGAAGTTGTAGAAACTAGAAATTATCACTTGGATATTTTAGTTCGAAAAATGGACACGGCAACTGGTGAAGTCGCCACTAGAAGCAACTTGTTAGTTTCCATGTTTAATTTTTAAAATTATTGTTTGGTTTTATCACTAGAGTGCAGCGTAACTTGATGTTAATTCGGAGAATTGAACTCGAGCTGGCGAGTAGCCATCAAAGGATAATAACAAATGTTATAAATAGTTTCACAATTTCGCCACACAATAAATGGCGCTTGCGTACTATCAGTTCTAAAATTACCCAATAAAATTCGGATTCATGTCATTGAGTCAGAATTTATTTGACACTACTCTGGAAAATCCGATTTTTACCAGATTTGGCAATTAACAAAATACCATAAACCCAATATAGTGGAATTTTGATATAACAAATCAGCTTACAACGAAGTCCTCGTTATAACGAACAATTTCGAAATCCACGCGGAAGTGTCGGACAATCGCAAATGTCGTCGACGAGATTTGTGAGATTTTTAAAGATTTTTTTAAAGATTTACAAACATTTTAGAAATTTTTTAAAGGATATTTGGAGGATTTTTCGATTAAAGATTTGAGATTTGCAGAGTGTGTCCGTCCCCTTGAATCCTATACAGATTCGTCTCGGTGTAACAAAACCCTCCTTATTACGAACAAATTTTTGGGTTTCATGAGGTTCGTTGTAACGAGGTTCGATTGTACTACCCCGTTTCAGCATTTCAAGTTAAAATTAAAAAAAAAATCATCAACACTTTAGTTTGTTACGTATAAAATGCGATAAAAATAAATACCGTACAGTAACTATTATCTTTGCGTTTTTCAACTTTGCCATGTCGCACTTCCACTTTATTTAATTTCCGGCGATAATAAACCTTTAGGTATCAGATAGAAAAATCCCGAAACATCAGTTATAGCGAGTTCATCGGTATCGAGCATCGACACGTCGGATCAACGAGCAAAGAAACGTGCGGCAAATTGGGGGGTTTGGAATGAATAACGCCCGCTTGACGTGTTTGCACGTGTCGCTGCTGATTTAATTGCAATTCCGTCGAGACCGAGGATCTTGTTAATTCTGCCATTTATCGATTCCCTCCCGCGATATTTGTGCAAAGGGTCGGCTTCGAGTGACGCGTTGTCAACCGCAGACGCGAGATGGAGCGCCGCCACTTTTTAATTTGCCTTCCCGTTCGTTGGCGCCTCGCAACCCGCCAACTTAATGGCAACTTATCGCTCTGTTTATACCCGACTCTCGCCAGGGGGACTGACGCACTCGAGAGGGTTTTTATTAATGTCTCGCTCGTATATAAACGGACGGTGAAAAGTGACCCCTGTACGGGAATCGAAATGTTTATCCAGGGCGGTTACAAATGAAATAGACTGTTTTAACATTGTATTAAATCAAATCTATTGTAGATATTGACATCCACTTTGCATGGGTTTGTAAGGAAAAATAAAAAAACTTTTTTTTTTAAATAATTAAAGATGCTGAATGTGTGGGTCACGTGACAGATATCAAGGCGAAACTCGCATCAGCATGTTCTCGGCAACTTCAACAATAGCTTAAGTGATTCTTTATCTCAAGTCTTGTAAAACAGCTGGAAGTGGGAGAACAAAAATGTTATCTTTGATAAATTCCCACAAGAAAAAAAGTCACAAGGTGTTAAACCTAGGTTTTTCCTGGTGGCCAACGAGCGAGACAGAATTTTTTTTGCTCAATTCCTGCATGCAAAATTCTTTCTCAACAGCATTTACAGCCATTTTGGCTTGCCAGTCACGTGATGGCTGACATCGTAGCTGAAGTCATACCTGTGCAAAGTGGATGTCAATATTTACAATACAATGATGAAACTATCTACAGTATTTCATTTTTAATTATTCTGTATACTCTGTACTTGGTGGATTTTGATGAAAGGAGCAACTTTAGCCATACGCGAGTAACAAATCTCACATTTACAAATATTTGACGAGAGAATGATGGGTAATAGAAGTTTGATGAGATTTGTGTGATTTGGATTTGGTGTCCAGGGTGTTCCGTTTTGGCGGTTTGCGATGTGTTTATGCAGTGAGGAGACAGGGAAAGTGGAAATGAGGGTGTGGTCCGCTTTGTATGCAAAGCACCGCCTGTGAATGTGCTTCTCCTTTTAACACTAGCGTTCGTGAGGTTTGGGAAAGTGCGAGTAACAGTCGTTTATTGCCTTCCTTTTTCTGATTGACAACAAACATTTGAACAATTCCCTGCACTCTGCCACTTAACTGCAATTGAGTTTTCTTTTTCTTCTTTTTTTCTTCTTTTTTTCTTTATTTTCTTATTGGTGAAAAAGTTTTTTGACCATTGTGAAATTTTTTAAATGCCACCGGTGAAAAATGGTGGGATTTATTTATTTTCTTTGGTGAATTGTTGGTAAATTTGCGGGTTGTTAGAGATTGGAGATATTTTTTTTTATTATTGTTGTTAAAAATTGATGAAATGTTTTTTCTCTATTGTTGAAAATATTCATCTATTGTTGGTAATTCATTCATTTTTCATTGCTGAAAATTATCATTCATTATTGGAAATTCATTTTTATTGTTCAAAACTATTGCTTTCTTTCGTAAAAATTTTCTACCATTGTTGAATTTTTTTTTTAATTTCTTAAAATTTAGTGTTTACAAGTATTGTTGAAAACACTTTTTCATTGTTTGAAATTTATTTTTCCATTATTTCATTCTTAACAATTCTTAAACCATTGTTGAAATTTTTAAATTTTTCATTGTTGACCACTTTTCCTCACCATTCAAATTTTCGCACTTTCTATTATCGATAATCCTTTTCCAATACCAGAAAAAAAAACTCCAAAGATTGTTTTCGAGTTAATTACGTCATTTGGCGACACCCTCTTCACATCACACTCGCAAAAGGTCACTTTGGAGTGACCACTCACCAAAGTCCAAAACGTTGCGCACGCCATCGGCTCGCAAATTGCCGTCATCGCCGATCCAAACCCCGGATCAATAGCCGTGCGGATGAATGCCGTGTGCCGGATATGAAGCCATTCTCCGCACCGCCAACCCCACAATACCCCGGGCGCCGCACGCCTCATATTTTCCCATCTTCGTTAGTGCGCCCCTAGTGGTCACGCCAAGACACACACATGAGCGCGAGCAGTGTTGCAAACAATACTTACTTTTGGGTACCGGTAACTAGTTTCCGTTACATTTAGAGTTAGTAAAAACGTAAGTAGTTATCACAGTTACAGTTACTGTAACTACATACAACACTAGAAATGTTACAATTTTGTTACTGTTACTATAAAGTTACTAAAATTTTAAATTTTAATTGTAGAATTGCAACTAATTACGTTACAATTACTACGGTATCAAATTTTCAATAACTAGTTATGTTTTAGTTACTGTAACAATGACGTTTACAACACTGAGCAGGAGCTTCGCTACTGTCGGCAGTCGGGCGCCACCGCACACCAGCGCCACCACGTGGCGAAATGGCGCGTAACAGACTCCGCGCTTCTCTCCATTTCTCGGTCGCCAGCAGTCGCAGCGAACGACTGACACGAACGGGGCGGCGGCGGGAGATGGATGCCGTGTCCGATTTCGTACGTGAGTCGACGGAGCGAAGCGAACGCGGGATTACGCAGTCGCGTATCGGTCGCTGTTGGATATTTGCCTAAGATTTGGATGTGGAAAAAGTGCGTCTGTTGTCAAGGTGAGTTTTTCTTCCCTTTCGACTTTGACACTCGGAAAAGACTCTAAGGGTGTGGGTTCCGTCAGCAGGGTTTGTTTAAGCGGGGTTTACACGTATCGTCGCCACGTGATTGCGTTGTGTTGTTGGTAGGTTGTTTACCGATGCTGACACTTTGAGATTGAAGAGGAGAGTTTAAATGAGATTAAAGGGTTGAGTGGCTTTTAGCTTCCTTTACTGGGGAATTTTAAATAAGTTTAATATTGCGAAGGTTTCAAGTTATGCACTGAAAATTCAGCTTTTTAGGCGAAATATGCAACAAAATATTTACATTAGTAATTTATTAATGTAAATATTTTGTTACATACCGGTAGTTCGAATTTTTTTTTCATGACATTTTCAACCGTTCAACAGCCATAAAATGCTCATGTCGTTTGATACTTAAAATACAGTTCAATGGCAAAAAGTATAACTTTTCAAGCCTCGAAATCACGAAACTATTATACCGGTAGTGATAATGGGTTGCAACTGAGCTTATACATAACCTGTCACGTGACATTAAAAACCGACTACAGTCACAGGATGATTACGAACGAGTTTTAAGTATTTTCACGGACATAGAATTTTTATGTCTGTAAGTTGAATTTGTATGTAAATCGGAACAGTTATAAATACGATTCACATCTAGCGTCAATTAGTCAAAACACAACGCACACAACAGTTTGGCAGCGTTGTTCTCCCTCAGGTTGACGAATCGTTGTAAACGCAGTGTTGGTTCGTAAGTCAGAAACTTCCTGTATTATATCAAAGAAAAATTTTACAAAACTTTACAAATCCACAATCCGAAGTATATTAATGGGATTTTAGTTGAAAGTGGCACGTTTCAACGTTTAGCGCGACGTAATTGGTTGATGTTAGTCGAATGAAGAAGAGTGGAGGGAAAAAGTAATTGTGCTGAGTCAGTTAGTGCTTTCAGTAACTGTGAGGCACGATTCGGTGTGGTTTATTCTTGGGTTTTACTAATCCCCTTTACAACGAGCAACGACGCTTGTCCATACCGACGACGACGAGACTGCGATAACGAGATCCGTGTGGGAAGAAAGACGATTACCCCGCATCTGCCTTCTTTATTACCGACTTTGTAGTCAGCTCTTCCCACTTCGGAAAAAAACCAATTATTTCAGTGCACTTCTTTTAAAAAGTTTTCGGAATTGCTAAGACTGATTATTTTTAAAAGTTGTTTTTTATATAGAAGTAGGATTAAAAAGTTTTCTAATTACAATCTATTTAGATCCAAGGTAGGCAATTTGTAGTAGGATTGGGGAAATAGCTACTGTTTGTTGGAACGGGGATGGAAAGTTGCTTCGGAAGCACGTGATCTACAATGTAAATTTAACTAGTTTGCAGATCACAGTTTTATATATTCAGTAATAAATAAAGATAAGTTCTTTTAGTTTTAAAATGTGATATTAATATTTTTCAGGAAATTAATGTAAAAAATTAATTTTTTATTATTTTTAATGTCAATGATGATGTTAATAGATGGAAAAAATTTGGAAAAATTTGGGGGTCGGACAAACTCAAATGTCATCGATGAAATTTATGGAATTTGTGAAGATTTGTAACAGATTTTTAGGGTTTTTTGACTAAAGATTTGAGATTTGCAAAGATTTGGATAGATTTTTAAAGATTTTTTTGACCTGTCAACGAGATTTTCGAGTTTGTCCGACTCTTCGACAAAATCGCAGTTTATAGTAGCTGCATGTCGCGCTTAATGAGGTCAAGTAGCAGTCCACTGTCTTATAGTCAATCGTTCCATGTGGCAAATTGTAGCTTAAAATGTGGCTAATTAAAGGAGGAAAAAATGATGTTTAAGATCTCAAGCAGCTACCGTGGCAATGTAGTGACCCATCACAAGACATTAACAGATCTCGCAAAACTTATGAAAATTACCCAATCTTAAAACATACGAGTCACAATTCTAACTTATTAGACAATTTTTATTACATAATTTGTATCTTTAAATAAACAATCAATTCGCTCCAATAAGATCCAGGGACCATCAACAAAACAAAAATCAAAGGAAAGCCAACAAAAATGGAACATATAAATCAACAGTTTTATTTTTCAAGTTGGCAAAATTCAGAAACTGACAACACTTTACAAGCGAGACTTCAAAGACTTGTTTTTGGCAATCGTTGATCGCATGCAAGCAAATAATGCACGAGTTTCATGCGTTTTCTCATCGCCATAAACGAATCCTGCAACATTGGACGGTAAACGGTCGAATGGACAGGCGGCGATTTGTAGGCGCCGCATCACGAGCGTCGAGGGCAACAACCTGCAGATTTGTGTTCACCCTGGGGACGCACGAATCGCAGAGAGAAATTAAGTTTATTGGCGCTGTGACAACGTATATCATATGTACAAGGTTGTAAAGACGCTTTCGCCAAATATTCTAAAGCAATTTTAAAGTTAGATGCAACCGTTAAAAGTCGTTCGTCACGATTCATTTGCCTTGTTTCTAGAGAACCGTCGAGGAATTTGTTGATTCTGGTGAATTTTTCTACTGTTGGCCAGAGGCAGCAGGTGGCGCTGTCGACCTTAATCAATGAGATATATGGGGAAACGATGTTAGTTGCTGTTCGGTCTAATTTAGCATGTGAATGGGGTCTCGTAATGCATTGGTATGCCAGGAATTTTGCTTCGGTTCCCGACTCGCTTCCTTCGATCTTCCGCTCTTTGTGTATCGATTTATTTCGTTCTTTTTGCCATTTGTTTTTTAAGAAGAAAATTGATTATAAAGTGGGTAATTGGATGAGAGTTTTGAAATTGGAATTGAGGTTAGGCGTATTTTACAATGGTCAAAATTGTCTTTTAAAGTGTTTTTTTTTTACTGGGGGTGATGCTGCGCCCTCTATACTGTTCTTCCTTAAGAATTTAATTGCAGAGAAAACATCTCCAACTTGACTCTTGAGACTTGAAGGGGCACTCTCACTTTTCTTGCGATAACATTTTTTATTGTAACTCTACTTAACACTAGAGAAAAACCGGAATCTTTAAACTCGGTGATCCCGAGAGCTTTAAAAGGTCACTTTTGGCTACAAGTAGTTTTTGACATTTGTTTGAAGTAGTGTTTTACATTTTAAAAAGTATTTAAAATTTATTTGCAATAATTTGTTTACCGTGCGTGATATCCTGGCATTATTTTATGGTGCGGCACAGTTGCGTTACCATAGTTTCAGTAACTTAATTATTGAAAGAATTTGAATTGTAGCAATTACAAAAAATGGGGAAAATAATCAATAACTTTTCACCAAAATGACAAACCACAATTTATTAAATCATCAATGTAGATCGTGAGGTTTTGACCACTAGATGTGTGGTCATCATCAGAATCTGCTGAGACTGAGAAGTGGAGTTTAAGGTTGCCAGTGATTACTGTGGTCATTTTTGAGCAGGGGTGGATTTAGAGGATTGAGGGCCCTAATCTCATTAATGGGGCCTTATTCGTTGATAACCATAATTTTGTGGGGGAAATTTGGTTTTGGAACCCTCTCAATCATTATCATTATAAAGTTGAATGATATTTTTTTGAAAAAAGATGTTGTGGCGCCATCTATTAGTAATTGTATTTGAATTAATGTGTAATATGATTGTTAATATATGATTATTATTATTATTATTACTAGCTGCTAAAGGATATTATTGTTATGTTATGGTTTTGGAAAATAAGAATAAGTTAAGTGAAGTTTTTAAATGTAATGTAAGCATTCTGTCCTTGGGATTAAATGAAGTTGTTTTTAAGAAACTCAAGTTTCTTATTTCGACGATAACAAAATTTCCTATTGGGCGTCTTTTCAAATGTCAGGTAAATTTACCCGTACATACGAGAGATTCTTGGGAGTTTATACAATGGTTTTCAAGCAACTTACATTTTTAGTGTGTGGCAGTGTTCTCCTAAAGTTAGAACGTACTTATAATTTATAAATCACTCTGATGGTGACAATGGTAACTAGCAAAAATAGGAGATAGATTTAAAAAAAGAGTCAATTATAATTATTTGAAAGTAAGATTGGGCAGCATCACATTTATTTTGTGAAATTAGAAAATTCTTAATTATTACTATTTCATCCTCCACTGCTTTTCCAAACTCCAGACATGATACAGTAAATTCCAAGCATTTCAATTTCAATTTTCAACTTCATTTCTTCTCTTTTCCATTCACCGGTTTAATAACAGCACCATCTGGTTTTTATACGGTGCCGAAGAATTCATTTATTTCCATTCGATTGGTCAGTTTCTGCAAAATCCCATAAACCCACGAAGAGGCTTTAAAAACAATAGAAGCGCCATCACGACGCGTTTGTTTTCGATAAGTTGCAAATTTAAATTGCAAAATTTGCCTCGCATGAATCATGCATCGCCGGTCGTCCAGAGTCTTTCTGCATTGTTAAAAGCAGGGACATTACCATGGCAACGGAGAAAGACCGTCGAAAAAGGGTCAACCTTAACTTGGCCTCTTATTAAATCGAGCTCTTACAAGTTATTTCTTGTTGCTATTTATGACACTGAAGTTGAAAATTCCTGATTAAATTTTTACGGCCTCGCAATCTTCGAAGACTAGACAGTGATTGGGTTCACAGGGCACCTAAGTAAAGGACCTCGTGGCCCTTAGGTCTTGGACTTTAGAAATTTAATTTTTTTTTCTTCTTCTTTATGACATGATCTTGTTCGGATGAGTTATTTTAACCCTAAGGACTGGACCTTTCTTCTCTATGTCCGACTTTATGCGATTCTTAGATGATTTGACGAAGAGACGGAGGCTCAGCGTTCGGATGTAGTGATTGAGGTAAAAAGGGCAAATGGGTGTTTTTTCATAGGAAGGATGTAATTAAGTGGTGTTGGATTCTTATTGTTGGATATGAGAAAATTTATTGACTTTGAGTCTCGGTGGGAGCTGAGAGCTAATTGAGTTAATATCGAAAGTATAAGAAAGTTCCACTAACGTTTCATGTGGATCTTAATGGAAATTAATGGATTTCAAACATTTTTTTTTTTTTTTTTTACATCTTAAGGTAGTGGTGGATTAAGTGAAGGTAAAGTAAGAGGATATTTATTTTGAAAGCGCGGAAGGTCGAAGAGAAGTGGAATAGATTTAATTACTGTTGCTAGTTTTCTTGCGAGATGAAAATGGATAAAAATGCACTTTTCTTTTATTAGAATTTTTTTTTATTTATTTGATATTTGATGCACTTTTTAAATATTTTTAGAGTTAGAATTTGTTGGTGTTTTTCCACGATTTTCCAAAATAACCACAATTCCTGTGGTTGAAACGGCGAACTTTGTACTTAGAGATTCTAAGTGTAAATCCTTTTGGTGTAATTTAGTGATATGTTGTATTTCCACAAGTTAAAGGTTAGAGTTTTCGATGATAAAACACATAAACCCATATTAGAGGGGAAAATCAGGGTTCTTTTTATCATTTGTACTTTTATAAATCACGTTTAAACTTGAGCACTCCAAAAAGTAAAGGACAAGAAAGTAAAGATTAAGACGCAAAAAGTTAACTATGTACACTTTTTGGACAAGATAGATTCAAGTAATGTGATACGGTACTTTAAAAATTTTATTATTTCTACCTATTTGAATACAACTTTATGGTACACTAAATTTTACACGCGTTCAAGTAAGAATCGAACTCATCTATATTGATTGTTTTCTTTAAAACATTATATTTGTGCACTTTCTCCACTTTTCATTTGCTGTCAAAACTTGTGTAAAGTGGCAAACAAATTCCATCAAATGAATCACTCTCATTAAACGACTGTAGACAAATAAATCACTTTTGAGTTTGAGATTGAAGGCACCCACACTTCTCAGTTATGAGCAAAATGCACTTTTCATAATTAGAACACCCCACAATTAAAATCCCCAAAGCAATTACCACTTTGGGTGTAGCCCAACAAAAACTCCTCCAATCACTTTCCCCTCTTCAATTAGCCCAACATTTTTCCATTTTTCATCAGTTGTAACTTCTCAAAAACCCATTTCCATCATTTCTAAAAATACATGGATCTTCACAGATGCATTATCTTCGATCCAAATCGATTCTTTCAATTTAAAAAAAAAAATTATTATTTCCTCTACGATATTTTTTTGATAGAATCTTCACAGGTCAGTTTACTCTTGGCATTCCTTCTTTTCTATAGTCGAATCTCATTTCGCATCCACGACGCGCGTGTCGCTGGATGATGAGGTCATTTAGAACGCTCAACCACGCATGACAGGTGAACTGTATCTAAATGGCGAATTGCTTTAAAAGTTGAAATGGGACGTTGATTTTCCTTCTACGTTTTTTTTTTTGGAAATTGCAAAGTTTCGCGCTGGTGTCTTAATCGACCGTTAGACAGAACGATTATTGGTAACGAACGACGTTTTCTCAAGTGTAATTGGCCACCAATTTGTGCAGAATCTTGGCAGAACAAGCGCGTAATCAATATTCATACGTGGCAAAAGTTAGCGAATGTGAAATGTGAATGGTGAATGGGTTGTGGGGGGGGGGGGGGGTTGTGTAGTGAGGGGGAGGCATTGAAATGGTTTTGAAACTTGCACCAGCTGAGCTCCACCACCAGAGCAAACCTTAAAAGGAATGCCAACTGAATATCAATCTATATTTAAAGCCGTGCATTTACAAGTTAAAATTTTATAATGCGTTTAACTGGTGGTTGCAAATGGTGCCAATAAATGGACTGCGTTTAAGATAAAGAGTGAGGAGGTGACTTTTTAAAGAGACTTGGAATGTCACGATTTATTTATTGGGCATTCGATTGACGTGAATTGTAAACAGAGTTGCGAAATATTTTTCTAATGCAGATTATTTATAACTTATAAAAAGCTACTGTGTAATATTTTTCATATTTTTCGGGGGTGTTTTTATTATTTTCGTAAATTTTTGTCACATAATTTGGAAAAAAAATTATATCTAATTAATTAATATTTTATCTAAATTTTGGTAAAGTTAAACAAAACTAATCTGTTTTTTTATTAATTTTATTAATTTTTAAAAATGCACTTTTAAGTCTAGAATTATGAAATATGTTTAGGTATATGTAAATCACTTCACTTTGTAAATTTGAAAGGGTTCAACTTATAAAGCAACAAATAACTGAAATTTGTTGCTGATCAAAACAGGAAACAGTTAAAATATTATTCATAAAAAAATTTTAATTATATATTTTTTTTTAAAACTTTTAATTATGGTAGTTAAGATTTTTTTTAAATTAAAGTTTTCTTTAAAAATAAGATTTTTAACACCATTTGAGATGTTAAATAAGTTGTAAGTCAACTTAATCATATAAATCGACTCTATTCCCTTGGATTACAGGAATGTCAGAAATTGAACTGACCAAGATACCGTACCTGATAATTCGGCATTGCCGCAAAATTTGATTAAAATTCTATGATTTTAAACTCTGATTTACAAAGCAAAGCAAGAGTGTTTAAACAATGCACTATATCAATTTTAACAATTTTAAAGTAAAAATCGAAACTATTGCTATATATTTTTAGAACTTTTTTTTATTTCTTTAAATTCAATCTTGGTAGTGTGAAGATGTTGTTTGCCAATAAGTGATATATCATCGTCTAGACTTTTTTTCCCATCCGATATTGAACAACAATTTAATTTTCTTTCACTATAATTTTCCCAACAGATGTTACAAGAACAAAGACTTCAATAATAGTTTTATAGTTACACCACCTCTTCTTCTTCTCCTATTTCTAGATTAGTATATTGTACTGTAAAAGCTCACTAATTAGACAACGCAGAAAGCATTAAATGTCAAATCTTGGATTTCACTAATCTCACTCCAGCTGTGGCATCACCAACCCTTTGGTTTTTTAGGAGTGTAGTTTCAGACTTTCAGTACTGTAGGACAGGATAATAACACTTAAACACCAACTAGTTCAGTTGTCACTCACCAGATGGTGTTAAGGAAGTTGCATTCTGGGAAAATAAAATAAAACAAACCATTAAATGCAATAGAACATGGTTTTAAAGGGTCTTTGTCAGTACTTTTGGAATAATTAGATTTGTAATGCAGTGACCTTTTGTTTTAGTATGGACTGGTTCTTTGACAGATCATTGTTGTTTCATTTGTGTTGCTGGTGGCATTGACCCTTGGTTGACTGCGGATAGAAGTTAATCAATTCAGTCTTTTTCGTTGGTCAATGAGGAAGAAGCTCGGATTAAGGATAATAACAGTAACCACTGTACCATGGAAATTAATTACAAAGGAAAGAAATTGGTGCTAGTTATCTTCTCTTGAATTATGGCTGGAATAAAGTGGATAAAAGAGATGTACTGTAATGAGCAATAATGCTGGATGTTGGCTTAAAGTGCTCTGACTCCTGGTGTCGAAATTTGGAACTTTGAGAAAAAAATGCTTGATTTTATTTTAGTTCAGTCAGGGTATTATGCAAAGTGGTATTCATAATATAGAATTTGATGTGGTTTGTAAAACCACATCAAACATTGTGAAATTTCTAAACGAAATTTAAATGTTGGAAAATCGCAATATAGAAGTGATGTGACAAAAAGTCAGTGGTCGATTTGAAAGCATAATTTAACTGCGTCGTAGTGACAAGTTTTGTCTCACGATATACGGATAATGAAAAAATTTAGCATTAAATTTGTAACGAAAGAAACAATTCTAGAATTTCTCAATTCTTGAAAGTACTGATGGCGCGTCACGACAAGTGTCGTCGAGTTACATCTATTCTCAGTTGCAACACTGTCATGGGAAAATCTATTTCATCAAATGGAAAATAATGGCTATTGTTTGCTAGTCGCGAACTCGGTGAAAGAAAGAAAGGTGATGCTTATTTTAGTGGCAAAACTCAGGGGCTAGTTCTCAATTCTGTTACTTGCAAGTTAAGGTGGCGTCCATACATACGAAGGGAAAATTTTAAATATCCCAACTAATGCCTGGTTTACACTACACCTTAAGTTCGAACTTCGTAAGTTTTGAACTTGCGAAGTTCGAACTTGTCTGTAATGT